>CM017439.1:22863727-23161250 GCA_007726485.1 Eragrostis curvula | reverse complement strand
ACGACCACAACCACGACACGACCAGAGGATGGCGACCACAACCACGACCACAATCCCGACCAAGCAACGGTGACCACGACGACGACCAGGCGACCACGACCACAGGACGGCGACCAACCCCGACCCAATGACAACGAACCAGGACCCAGCAGCCACGTCCATGACCAGGCGATGACAATCACGACCAGAGGACGGCGACCACAATCACAACCAAGGGAAAGCAACGATAGCCCCGACCAAGCGACCACGACCAGGGGACGCCACCAACAAAGCGACCATGACCATAGCCGGGCGACCACGACCACGACCACGAGATTCCTCATCCAGACAGCGACGACCATGACCAACAAGACCGACGATCCACCCCGACGACCGACGAGAGAAACGGAGGGGAGGACGGGGACAGGGGAGCGGGACGAGACGCGAAGAGGCAGAACACGCAGCTGCCCAAAGGTGAGCCTCATCGATGATTCCCTGCGACAATGCGAACGGTTGGAGCGCTTGGAATTCGAAAACCCTGTTATTCCATTTCTTCCACAGTCTCCATAGACCAGGATTGAAAGACCTTCAACGGAGACCCCTTGATCACGTTCTTTGTAAGTCACGGCTTCGAGTGGGAAGAATCCTCAACGGAGACCCTTGATCACCCCCATGCTTGTTACATTGAACAATAATGAGGGAAGTCCACCGCTAAACACAAACTTAGTAGCACAACAGCCTCAACGGGATAACCCAGCACACCACCATGACCCTGAGAAAGCCTAGAAAGAAGTTCCCAAGACTTGCTTGATGAGAGCGACTAGTTAGAGCGCTTAGAAGTGGGCCTTCCAAAGCCCCATACGACCAAAAGAAGACGAGTCAACGAAGCGATAGAGGTGCTTGTGAACGCACGATCGTGATAGATTAGCGACCATGGCGGGGCAGCAGCGATCAAGAACAAGAAGCGCCGTTCAAGGAGTCTAGCGAAGAGGTGCTCCTGGCCACAAGAGCAAGAGAGGAGAGAAGGGTGAGGGAAGCGAGGAAAGGCCGGGGCAATTCCAGCGGCAGGTGACGACCATGACCATGTGTTCCACGCCCATATGACAGCAACCACGACCACGTTTTCTGCAGCCATACGAAAGCAACCACGACCATGTGTTCCACGTCCAGACTGTGGCGACCACGACCACATGTTCCACGTCCAAGGCAACGGCGCACACGACCATGTGTTCCACCAGGCATCGGCGACCACGACCACGTGTTCCGCATCCAGACAGGGGCGGTGACGACCACGACCAAGCGACCAAGACCACGACCAGCGACCACGACACGACCAAGCGACCACGCGACCACGACCAAGCGACCACGACAACGTGTTCCGCGTTCGGTGGTGGTGGTGACCACGACAAAAACGACCACGACCACGTTGTTCCGTGCCCAGACGGCTGCGACACAGACCAGACACCTTTTCTTGCATCTAGATCGCGGTGGTGGCGACCCCGGCCAAGCGACCACGACCAAACCACATCCAATGATCCTCGCGCGATCAGACCGTCAGTCAAGCCAAACAGCGTTATGTGATCGCGGAGAGGTGCTCGGAGTATCACGACCAAAGGGGAGAGAAGGGAGAGGGAAGCGAAGAAGGGCCAGGGCCGACTCCGGCCACGGCGACCACGACCAAGCGACAACGACCACGGCCAAGCGAGGAAGGGCTATGGCGATCCGACAAACATCGACCACGACCACGCGACAATGACCATGACCACAACCACGAACAAGACCAAAACGATAACGAATAGGACCACAGTTTTGCGTCCTACAGCCTGGGGCATCGACGAACAACGGCTTTGGGGGCGAGAAGCAGTGGTTCACACAGAGCCGCAGACGTAGATGCGCCCTGATGCACAGCATGCGACCAAGCGCCACGTCCGTGTTAACCATGCGACCAAGCGACCACAACCCATGCTAACCAGCGACAAGCAAACCCCTGAATTTGAGATAGCGACACCACGTCAATCAAGCCAAGACAACATCATTAGCATGCTAACCCTAACTCCATGTGTTGTGATCCATTTCTGTAGGTGCTCATCTATATATACTATATAGATGCAACCCACTAAGTGTCATAATTGGCTATAAAAGCTGCTCTCACATTGCGCCACATCATCACTATTATTTCAGCCAATCCATTCTCTATGATCTACTTGCTGCTCACCGTTAGATCCTTGGAAAATACATCTCTTTTCTGAATTTATCCTCACCCGCATCCACTCTTCCAATGCCCCATTATATTGTGGAAAATGAAAACTAACCCATTAACTTAATGATTAAGATTATTTTGCCATCATGCACCTCATGAAAGTATCTTGGTTTTTCTTTCTATGTGGCTACACACTGTATGCTCAATAATCAATGGGCATGAAAAATAGTGCTATAAAATCTGAACAAATTTAGCATTTGATCTCCCAAAATAGTGATGTATATAAAGCCACACACATTCCAAATCTCCTATCCCATCCCAGATTCTACCAAGCATCGGCACCTCACCACTTACATTTTTTTTTTTCCACTTCAGAATTCAGATTGTATATGGATCTGCAGTGCGCCAACACATTCTACATGTCAATTATATTAGCCTTTTCTGTACTCTTATCTGAAGGATAACTCCATGTGTCGAGCTGTGTTTCAGTGCTATCAGCTATGACGTTATTTGTTCATATTTTTCTTTACCTTTTTTTCAAGGCATTTTTGTGTTGATTGTTTCTATTCAAATTTTGATCTCAAAACTTTATCCCCATGGTCATCCATAATATAAACCATGTTAGAATTATTTTATACATTGTTAATGAATTTGTTTTGATGCTCCTCGCTCTGTACATTTGTGCCTCGATTAACCAGTACTACAATTTACTACTCCTACATATTTCTGTGAACCTTTATGGTCATGCCAGCTTGCTACTTTTATCATGTTATACGATAGAAAAATTCAGTGCTCCTACATATATCCGTGAACCATTGTGGGCATGGCATCTTTCTACTTTTATTATTTACCATTTAAGTTTTCTATTTACACATCATTCAAAGTTTTTTTGGTATCTTCAATGTCCCGCAGCAACGCGCGGGGAATCATCTAGTACCACAAGTTTGGACCAACCAACCCACCGCCACAACCATCACCACCACCTTTCTAAGGTGGAGGAGAGTACTACAACGACGATGGCTACTCCCAGTCTGGAGGCTAGTCCAACTATAATCTTTGGGATTAGAGTTTGCAAGACAATCTGGCTAATGTTGCATATTTAGTGTCTCGTGTTGCATTTTTAAATTCCTTAAGGCATGTCAGGATTAATGCGGTGCACTAATAGGCTAGTCGTCATTTGTGTACTTGTGTACTTTCATTTTTCAAGAGTTAAGAATATGAAGGCGGGTTTAGTTTCCTTTCATATGGAATAGCATCAAATGCCACCTCAAACTATTACCCCCCCCCCCCCCCCCACAAAACGTACGTAAGTGTGACATCCGGGATGTCAATATTCAAGCCCAAAAAATAGAATCGCTCAGTTGATCGGTCCGTGGACCGAGCCCATTGGGCCGCGATACTGTAGCGTCGGGTACTATAGTGAGGCTACTACAGCGTCCGGGTACTGTAGCTGCGGAACAGTGTAGATGCACGGTACTGTAGCTCCGCGAGTTTAGTCCCATATCGGATATTCACCGGGAGCAGGAAGAGTTGCTACTGTGATGTGGGGCTCGCACTGCAAGCGTACGGGCCTGGAGTCACGAGCGCAGTCACGGTAATAAATCAGAACCGACCTTCATAGTGTCACGAGCGCAGTAAAGGTATGCATGGCACGTGTGGGCTCCTTAAGTGGGGACACAGCATGACACGTGCTGGACGTGGCCAGTAAAGGAAAGGATCATGCGTCTATGTCCCCTGGTTCCTCAGGATGAGCTATCTTGAGTGGGGTAAGCTGGTTCACTCGACGGGATGTCGAGTTCTAGGGGGGGGGGGGGGATGTGACATGTGGGATGTCAATTCAAGCCTTAAAAATAGAATCGGCCAGTTGTTCGGCCCGTGGGCTGGGCCCATTGGGCCATGGTACTATAGTGACGGGCCCGTGGGCTACTGCAGCGTCCATGTACTATAGCCGCGGAACATTGTAGATGAGCGGTACTATAGCTCCACGAGTTTAGTCCTATACCGGATATTCACTGATAGCAGGAGCAGCTTAAGTATTCAGTCCAGGGTGACGCGAAGCGAGGACGAAAGCGTAAGAGTTGCCGCTGTGAGGTAGGGCCTGCACTACAGGCCTACGGGTCTAGAGCCGTGCTGTGGGCTGGATAAATTCGTTTGCATAAATTATCCAACAACCTAACACCACAGTTTCGCATGACAACAACATAATCCACACGATACAACAATCATAGCCATAACAAATATCAATTTCACAATTCATGACAACTACAAATTATGTGACCCATCACACTACTGCGTGCACCATAGCCACTTACCCTTCCTAACGGCATGCAAACCACCCTCGTCAGGCTCCTGTTTTCCCTAAAGGGCTCTCTCACGTTTCCTCTCCCTCTCTTTCTCATGCTACTCATCTTCCTTCTTATGATGCTCTGCACGTTCACGTTCTCTTGCCACCTCATGCTCATCCTTAGCCACTCTGCCCTCCACAACACTCTCTAAAGTCTGAACGCTCTGTGTCGATCCACTTCTTGAAGTCACAAAGACACCTGGTGTGTACACAATCCAATCAAGAAAACAATCATGCATTAATATGTCATAGTGAAAACTAAACATCATAACAAATTACAAGCACATCTTAAACATACCCAAAGGTGGTTCAGAGAGCGATCATGCTCATCATTTGCACAACACCAATATCTCAGCCAAAAAGTCACATACAGGCCGGACATCCTCATCTTGCAATCATCAGCACAATAGCACATAGAAGGTGGGTCTTTCGACAGTTCGCAACCAGATGCATCAACGTAGCTATATCCCAAGTAGTCATCATCCATTCCAATCACTAGAAAGTAACCCATTTCATTAGGAAAAACTTGAACCAATGCTACAACATCACAACAACACAAATTTCACATGTATGAACACATCTATTGAACGAATCATACTACATACTATTTTAACATATCAAACCAATCAATATGCACAACATTCAACCTACATTCCTTCCTAACCCTAACATTAGGGTTACCACTACCTTCACCCAAAATAAGCACTTCTAAAAAGATGGGTTCAGGTGCCATTTTTACGCTCTGGGCTACGTGCCAATCCATCTAACTTGGTTGCCAACGTGTGTGGTGCTCACCATGCCAGCTCAGCATCCGAGCACATCCCGCTTGCTGACGTGGAAGAAGTGGGCACCAAATGGTGAGACGACACTCATCTAACTTGACCGCCTGACCATGCGGCGCCTAGAAAAGGGTTCATTTATGGACCATTTTTCTTCAGGTTTCCAAAAATGCTAAACTTGTTCCAAAAGGAACATTTTGTAAAAAGTTAGCACCCAGTTCACCTTCCCTGTTTGGGAGAACAATAGCTAGCCCCACCTTCTGCCTTGGGCTTGTCAACGAAAGATGGGTTCTTGTAGTAGAGAAATAAAAATATATTGTCAATGAAGGATGCATTCTCATAGTAGAGGAATAAAATACTATAGATTTAGAGCCCGAAGGTAAGCAACTAGTAAAATATGTATAGTCAAGCATGGTACATACAAAACTATCATACCATGTTAATAGAAAAGGTTGCATTCTAAAAGGGACTTGATAAGCTAAATGATGGGGGACTTGTCTAAAAAGGGCCTAACATCACTAATCCTTCTCCTCAACTGGGAAGTCTGGAATGAGAGGAACGCACAAATATTTTGCTTCAAGAATTCGCAGCCACATCATTGATGGAAAAAATCAAGGAGGTGAGAATATGGCGCATGTTAGGGGCATGACACTTGGCACAACTCGTCTCTAGATAATAGCCCCGTGTAAAGTTTTTTTATAGTATACTTTTGCTTTTGTATGTATGTAGGAGTAGCTCCCAGGGCTCCTAGCTGTATTTTTTTTCCTTCTGTAATTAATGAAATTGGCACTGTCTCGGGCCAGTTGGTTCAAAAAAAAAGAGAAAAAAAAGACATGGTAAGCTAAGCTAGGATAGTTAGATGTAGGCACAAGCTAGAGTTTGAATGAACTACAAACTAAAACTGTTATAGGGAAGGGTCACAACATAAAGTTTGGGATGTGCATCATACAACAGCATAACCTACAAATTTCAGTGGTAGGAAGATGATAAACAAAATGATACCACAAACTGTGTGTTCGAAGATTGATACTGGAGTGAATGTACTGGCACGTTCAAATGATGCTATTCTTCGCGGAAGAGGAGAAGCACATACTAAATATAACTTGGTAATCTTATTGTTGTCCCTTGGTGGCCTAGATAGACAGTCTCTTCATTCCTATAGCCTTCTGCAGTGCCATTTGTATCATCAAATATTCAAATGGGTAGTCCCGCATGCAAATTGTGCAACACAGACATGGGATGAGTTGTTTAACGCTGAGAGGAAAGAGGGAAGGGGGGGGGGGGGGGTGTCCTGCCCCCTAGGATGCAGTAGTGGTATACTTTGAAGGAGTTATATTTACTCTATGGAGCATAAATACCAACAAATCATGTCTGTTGATACATTCATATTTGACCTGTGTTACGGTATCCAAATGACCTCCTAGGAGGTAAAAGCTGAAAATAAATCTGAGCCATCCATTTTTAGAATAGAAAATTAAAAAATGGAGAGGCAAAATGTCCTTAACGATCGCCGATTCTTCCGGCCGCCCCTACGTTTCTTCCGCGGCGAGCACCTCGCCCGATTCTTCCGCATGACAGCACGTTTCATGTGTACATCATATTTTTTTCTCAGCTTAACATAAGACACATGAAACAGATAACACTGTCGTGTCACGTTTTGGTCTACGAAGGAAATCAGAAAATCATAACTAACTCGACGCCACGATCGTATATGTTTTCGAAATACATAATTAAATCAAAGAAAATCATTACGTAAACAGTATCACGTATCACGTGAAAAGACAACCACACACACGTGTGTTGAACCAATAGGTCACGTTCTATCTTGTTTTACCATGCGTTCTGATTTTGTAATGTGAAAAAAGGAAAAGTGTCACTTCGTGCATGTAGACCTTGAACACGTCTCATGTTTTAGTTTTTCATTACGTAAAAAAAAACTCATGTCAAAATCATAACAACTTTGGAAATAAATCTTCCTATAAATACGGGTGACCTTTTACCTCTTAAGAAGTAAGAGGTCATTGATCTAGTTAAGGACGGCTCACAATTGTTTTGAGGTACCGTAAAAGTTGCCTTATTTTTTTCACATCAATACAATACTAGAAATCGATTATGCACAGAGCTCAAAAGTGAGCGAAAGGGGAAGATACTTTAAGGGAGCAAATTGTGTAACGGATCTCATATGAGGTAAATACCCCCCCCCCCCCCCTCCCCTCCCGCTTTAGGGTTGAAGCATTCTCTTGCCCAGGTAGCATGTTGGTTCCATCAAAACCTTTGTTCGAACCTAATTTATCTTGGTTGAATCAAAGATCTATTCATTAGTTTGCCAAAATAGTTGTGACCAATATCTTGGACACTTAGTCCCTGTTCTCCCCAAATGAAACCCTCAATGATCGATTTGTCTATTCCTATTGTGAAATCTTCTGGATAAGTGCTTCTCCCCTCGTACACTTTGCAATACCATGGGCTCTCACAATGTGAATAGACAAGTCGGTCACTTTGGCCAGGGGACCCATGCCCCTCCCCTCGTATACTATATTGTGTATACTATATTGTCTATATAGTAGGCAACCAGGAACCGATGACAAGATTGTTAGAATTGTCACAAGAAAGATCTTCAAACTTTCTTGTACCTTTCCAGGTGCTCCACGATGTGAGCCTTTAGCTCGCTGATCTTGGAAACAAACTTGTTGGAAATATAAATCATGAGAAGGAATTGTCGCAGATGTAGAAAAAATGTGTGACATCCACCCGATTGAGATTAAGTCTACAGTGGCTCATGTACACTAGTGTGCATATAAAGAGGTGAGATCGGAGTTTAGTCTCACCTTGCTAGCCTAGTGGGAGGAAGGCCAACATATAAGCCTAGATAGACCAACGCCGCTAACCTTGGGTTAACCCTTTTACGCGAAGCGAAGCGAGGATCAATCTAGCCAGCCGCTGCCGCCACTCCTTCCCCTTAGTCTTCTAGCTGGCTCTATATCGAGGGTGCAGTGAATATAATAGGGCTTAAGAGAAATTGTTGTGCAAAAACTAAATCACACAATTACAACTAGCTTTGCAAAAATGGATATTCAGCCTTTAGACCTTCATGGAGATGAAAACTAATGAAAAATGTGGCCTTAACTTCATCTTGATTAGGCGCTTTATTCCATCTGTTATTGTTTCACCAAGCTCATTTGCATTGAGGTGAATTTTAGCATGCATCATACACACAAGTAGTTCTTGCCAGTAATACCCAAACCGTAATATCATGCACATTTGAGATAATAAACTTGTAAAAAGATACAAAGATCATAATAGTCCAAGAGATGATGGCGTTGATAATGTGTTAAATGAAGCGTACAAAATAGAATGGGTGAGAGATGAAATGAATATATTTTTGTTTACATCCACCACATAGAACCTCTATCGGGGCACGCGCGCGCACACGTACACACACACGCACGCACGCACGCGCGCGCGCGCACAAACACACACACACACACACACACACACACAGAGAGAGAGAGAGAGAGAGAGAGAGAGAGAGAGAGAGTTTCTCACTAAATCTTGTCGGAATGTGGATGTCCTGTACAAAAACTCCGTACATTGAGTGATAACAAAAATCATATATCTATTGTCTTGGTTCTCATTCACATGACTTCTCATGTTGACATCCAATGTCTGGTAACCTTTGTATTAAGAACAAGTTGACTTGGATGTTTCTGTAGGGAGGCGAGTCGCAGGTGTGAACGTATGGCAGGAGCACAACTTGAGAGGGGAGCGATTATACAATCAAGGCAAGGTGCTGAAAAAAATCATAAGGTGACGTAGGAAGTTTTGCATCAATTTCAAGGCCGATGAAGATAATGCTGGTGAGTAGAAAATAATTGAAATTATCTCATGAGGACTAATCTTGAAAAATCTTTCGAAGTATTTCTCAACTCGAGCGCGAATTGCAGTATTGAGATAAGAGGATGCACCTGACTAGAGCTGGAGTCAAGTGTCCAATGCAATGACAAAGTGGTAGACAACTAGGAGGTCACCAAGGTTCATGGTGACATTGGCAACTAAGATGATTCAGGAGGTGATGTTACTAGGTGTCGTTAGCAATATTTGGTTAACATGAATAATTAGCCGCCCTAGAAGCACGTGGGACCATGCCGCTAGTTATATAGTACGAAAAGAAACTGAACATGTCTCAGAGGACATGCCATTATGCCAATATAAATATACTCATACATGAATTTTGCCTCATATATTGATCGATCTACTCTCCATGCCAATAAAGGTACTATTGTTTCTTATAGCATCCTCTCTGTCTGTGTCTCTGTCTCTCAACTTCCAGTGTTCAGTTCACTTCTGGTACCACAATAAGATCACGGCAATGCACTAGTACTACTATCATCATAGCTTTCAAACAATTGCTAGTCTCAAGGATGCAATGATATTATTCATAATTTGGATTATCTCACATCTGAACATCACTTGATGACCCAATGATAGTGATGTGTGCCATCACAATGCACTTTGAACCCACAAGATAGCCTTTAGACGGGTCCTTCAGAGTCTTCAATGGAATGAAGTTGGACCATCCCCAGCCATTTTTTCCAGAAAACCCATAGCGCGCTGCGAAATTGCGACAATATAAGGTTGTCTCCAAAAAGAAAAAGGCATTCGTTAGACACGGTGATATTGATATTAAGGAGAGTCGAACCAAGACGAGTGTAGTGCTTCCCATGCTTTTGGTCCAGGATGGATAAGGTCAGTTCAATCATCACCCGGAGTCAAGAGGGAGCTCGCTTGGATCATGCAGGTACAAAAACAGAGAGAGTGACTTGGTACTGTGCTCATTACCAAGTGGGTACATGTTGATATGCCTGAGACAATGGAAACAATTCGTTGTGAAGGATTCCTAATGCTGCTAGCAAACATCAACTTGCCAGACTAACTTGATACATTAAGTTCTCAAGGATATATACTTTCAGGTTCACATAAAAAAAAAGGATATATGCTTTCACACTAAAACGAGTGCAACATTGCATACCTACTATATTGATCAATTAGACTAGAACTTAATAGATGCATACCATTTATGTCCGCCAACTTCAAACATGGGAAAACGGATCTCAAGCTTTGACCAGGTGGAAATGTTAACTGCCCAGGTGTAGGCTCCTTTGATGAATTCCTTTTTCTGCAGGAAGAGATTCTGAACTCTAGTGCTTGGTTCCTTTGGAAACGCAGCAGATTTTCTCTTAGGAGAAGAGACATCTGCTTTTAAAATCGTCACACCGAAGACACAGGTATCATCGAACAGAAAATCAGATGATTTCAGTAGTTCAAGAGGAATCAAGCATTTTCCCTTCGAGTGTGTCTTCTTGAAACGAAAGTTGTGGCTATCTGCTGGTAAAAGGTGCCAGTATTAGACACTTATGAACTTATAAGGCTACAAACATCAAATGCACAACATTACCTGCTTCTACCTCTATTAAATCATCTTCTTCAATTTAGAGAAAGTTAAACATTTATGCAGAGCTCGCATTAGTAAAGTCTACATAATGATCAGACTTAGAATAATGGAATGTCTATGTACTCTGAGATGTTTATCAAATCATTTAATACTTCAACCTAACGGAGAAAGTATAGGACAAATAAAGAGAAGACAATACAATTGAACTTAATATGATGTCAATCTGAAAGATAATGTGAAGTATTTGGATCATATATCAAATCGTGTTACACAATATATATATATATATATATATATATATATATATATATATATATATATATATATATATATATAGATATATATCAAATTGTATAAATTTTGAGTTGCAGTGATAGAAGTTTTAGACAAATGCTGGATGTACTTCTAAGTTCAGGGAATTATTGCTAAAGAACACAACTTATAAAGCATGGAAGACTCCCAGCTGTAGTAAATAGCTGTTCTTGAAACACAATAATGTACAGGAAACTACCTTTGCATACCCAATATGTTCCTTTTGAGTGGTTGAACACTGACAATTCAAACACTGCATTGATGATGTAACCTGGCCTCAAATTGCTTTGGCTTACTGCAAGACTAAGAGCAACACATACCATTTCATTATCAGATCTTTTATGCATTGGGTTCACTCGCAGGGCCCTGGTAAATGATTTTTTTTAACATATAACCAACTTAAATTAGAAATTAAGACTGATAAAGTAGCCTCTCAATAACATGGATTTCAGTTTCTGATTATGATGCATATGGCATACCATGTATATCCACAGCAGCTAAAAGGAGCAAAGTTGGTTGCTATGGTCCCCCTCTCAAGTAGATCTAGAAAGCCATAAACCTTCCATTGGAAAGCTGGATCATGAGTCTTCTCCAGCAGCGCAGGCGCTGAAATTAGTACAAGAGCAGTTAATCTTGAAATAAACAAAACACAAAACCCATCAAGGGGAAATGGAAAGAATCAGAATAGTCCCCCACATAGAGAATACTATGTGACATTCAACCTCCTACTATGTTAAATGATTCTCAATATGTACCATTATAACTGATAATTTGATCTCAACAAAATAGTAATACAAAAATAGAACAAATGTGCTTTTACATGGCATAGGGCATCTATATTTATCTTTGTACTCTCCAACGCTCTCCTTTTTTGTTAAGAGAATTACTTCCAAACTCGAGAATTTTGTTTTCTTTACTCTCCAAAATAATGACACAGTACGTAGTAGACATTATTATAACTGGTAGGTGCAGCTGTATGATCAGTAATACCTATCTGTGCATTATCAAACCAAACATTCAAACGCCTCAATTTTGTTTATGCAAAGGATTATTCCAGTTGCTTCTAAACCATCAGATGAGTAATGATCTAATCTAATCTAAAGCACAAGTTGACTGACAGCAGTAGAGTAGTCACTAACGTTATAGCAGAATAATTTAAGAAATAAGTAAAAGGAGCATAAAGCTCATAAAAGAATTCTTTACAAGCAGTGACGCAAGAGTTGCCCATGGCTCAGTCTTCCGCTTCCTCTTCCCAGGAATTCTCTGCAAGTAAAATCAATAACCTTGCCATAAGCAAATAATGCAAATTTACGAACATGAACAATCTTTGTAGAGTGAAAAAATTAACTTAGGGGCCTTAAGGTCGGAAAAAAATTGTACTAACTTATTAAAGGTTATGATAAGTTAAAATTAAAGAAAAGAAAGGGAGGTCAAGACGCAAAACCCCACCCCGCAAACAGAGTAGATCAAAACTTTGAAATAATCGAACT
Source organism: Eragrostis curvula (assembly GCA_007726485.1). Lineage (NCBI taxonomy): Eukaryota > Viridiplantae > Streptophyta > Magnoliopsida > Poales > Poaceae > Eragrostis > Eragrostis curvula. The sequence continues at coordinate 23,148,694 of CM017439.1, read as the reverse complement.
TCACTCTCGAATGGTGAAAGAAAGAAAACTCATATCAGGAAACCCTCAAACAAATGGGGGGCAAGACAAGATGTCCAAGGTGTTTCCTCTTCCATAGCCCCTCTATGTGTACTAACAGATCTGGATCGTTGTAAAGGACCAAGCTTTCCCCATAAATTCGAGAAAGAAAAAGCAAACAAGTCCGGATTTTGTGCGAGCTTGAGCACAGACCTCGCTTGCAAATGCCTTCCGCAGTTGTGTTTCGAGAGCTTGGTCCTCGGAGCAAAGGCGCCAGGCGCAATCAAGGGGAGGAGGGTTTTGTGGAAGGGAAACTGACAGTGCTAAGTGTCCCGTCCCTTTTTAACAAAGATGCACGCACATTGGAGCTTTCTTGTGTGGTCAGGAACAGGAGGGCACAACGGAAAATTCGCGTGGGGAATGTTGTACTGCAAGACAGGTGCCCAGCGGGCGTTGGCTGTGGGAGGCTGATCTGAGCGGCAGGGGTAAAATCACAACAGACCACAAGTCACTAGTCACCTTTTCCTATTTCATTCATGTCGCGAGGAGTCCGTGAATTTCTTTGCCAAGATGAATTGAGAGCATGGTCCTGGCTTGCAAGCTAATTGAAGATATAGTAATTTGAAATACTTTATCATATAGTAACTAGTAAATATGTAAGAAATAGCTAATTGAAGATACTAATTTGAAATACTTTATCATATACTAACTAGTAAATATGTAAGAAATAGCTAATTGAAGATACTAATTTAAAATACTTTATGCAAGACATAGCCTAGCAACGATATATCTTCCGGTTCTGTTGACAAGACTTCGAGTGACTAATCTGTAAGAAATTGAATCATGTACTACGCTGTAGCACACTTTGTACTAGACTTCAGTGCATGGTTGCACTTCTTTTCAGTAAAAGGCTCTTGTATGTTTGAAAAACATGAAGTAACTTTCATTGTTATTTTTTTTTAGAGTTCTAGAGCGCCAAAACGACGCCCCAGCTGGATATATTGCAATCAGGCAACAACGTTCACAGCACCGTTTGCACATTCAGGTTATTCCACGACCCACCGGTCGACCCATCACTCACAATTTCACCAGCATTACTACTCACACCTTAGAACACCAGCCAACAGAAACCACACGCCATCACATTTCGTCCTGCGCTTCATGTGTGCACAGGCCCAGGCTTCTCCACATCTGGTTCTGGTTCGGCTGCTTCAGGTTGTGGACGTCTCGCTTCTCTCCATTGATATTCTGCCAGGTCTTCCCCTCATCACCTTCAATCCAGCAGTATGCTGCAGCAGCAGTTCCAGTTTCCCAACTGGGCACAGAACGCGCCAGTTTATCACCAACGGTATGATCATATCCCAGATCATCGACATCCCCTTCCAGGAAGCTCTCTGAAAACATAAATCATTTCTTACTTTCCATAACCCCCACAGGGCTGCAGAAGAAATCATATTGACTACTCCGAACTTTTTATCACTAAGCCAAAAGCTACCAACTGATTCAAAATTAAGCCCTATCTGTCTATCTAAAATTTCAGAGATATCTACCCACATCTTCTTTGCAACTACACAATCAAAGAATAGGTGTTGACAAGTTTCTTTTTCAGAATAAAAAAGGCAAGTTTCATCATCTAGTTTTCTTCTAATGCTTAAGTTGTCTCTGGTCAACACTTTGTTCTTAGACAAAAGCCACAGAAAAAAAATGAACCCTAGGAGGTATTTTGATTTTCCACACTGCAGGAAATTAATAATACCATACAAAGACTGTGTGGAGTAAATTCCATTGGACTGGAATCTCCATATCAAACTATCTTCCTCTGTTCCTAATTCTACAGTTGAGGCTAACTGAATAACCTCCAGCCACATCATAAAAATCCTATCATCTACTGTTCTTCTAAATGTGCATTTCAGGTTTTCACCGTCCCACAGTTCTGCTACAGTAGCTGATTTATCATTCACTATTATGTACAACTCCCAAAACTGAACTGCTAGGCTTGAAGTACCTAGCCAGATATCTTCCCAAAATTTAACTTTCCTACCATTTCCCACATGCCACCTGTACCCTACTTTAGCTGTCTGAATAGCCCACATAATGCTTTTGAAAAAATGAGACGCCCCTCCTGATTTGCTGCAAAGAATATTAGGACTAGCTGTGTCATACTTGTGATCAATGACTTGCTTCCACAGTCTACCCTCGTTTGACTGGTACCTTCTAATCCAGGAGGCTAATAAACAAAGATTCAAATCTCTTAGGTCTGGAATTTCTAATCCCCCAAACTCTTTCTTCATGCTAACCGTTTCCCAATTAACTAGGTGATAACTATGGTGTCCCTCATAGTTATTCCACAAGCAGTGAGCCATCTGAGTATTAAGAATCTTGATAGCCCATTTCGGAAACTTTATAAAAGACATTAAATACACTGGGATATTGGCTAAACAAGACCTAATCAGTGTGACTCTGGCCTGATGAGACAACAGCTTACCACGCCACCCAGCCACCCTTTTGATCATTTTATCTACTAGAGGCTGAATGTCCTCCCTCCTTAGTTTGTCATAATGTAGAGGCACACCCAAATATTTAATGGGAAACTCCCCCATAGGGCACCCAAACAGGTGAGAAATACTATGCACTACCCTCTGATCTAGATTCAAAGGAACAATCTCACTCTTATGAAAGTTAATTTTCATACCAGACAAATGCTCAAAACACATAAGAATACACTTTAGGTTTCTTAGATATTGAGGTTCTACTGACGAGAAGATGATTGTGTCATCTGCATATTGCAGAGACACAATCCCTTCCTCCCGTAGACCAGTTAGCAAACCTTTGATTCTACCATTCCCTGCTGCTTTCATTAGCATCCTAGTCAAAACATCTCCTACTAAGTTAAACAACAGAGGAGATATAGGATCTCCTTGTCTTAACCCCTTCCCTGTCTTAAAGAAACTGCTATCCTCTCCATTAATGGTCACACCAACTTTCATTGTTATCACTCTTGCAAATGAACATTTCGTGTGGGAATTGGCCAATATTTGATTGTCGATTAGACTAGAACGGAGCACGTCGTTGCGATAACGCCCATCCCACATGGCACCAATGTTGATCCCTTACAACAAAACTCGTAAGGTCACCTTTGAGGTACATTAGGTCCCCATCTTCCCATCAAATTCTTTATTTACCATCCGCAGGCAAAAGTCGCATCTAACTTCACTGCCATCTGCCCTCAAGTTTCTTACCTGATATACCACACTTTGGTCAGTTTACCGTGAGAGCTCGTCACCAACAGAAGCTTGTGCTTGGCCCATTGAGCGCATAAATGAAGCAAAGCACACACGCTTTCACATTGAATGTTCATAAATCTGGCAACTCATCTTTGTATACGCATCATCGATCCCAAAGTGAGTAACGTTTCACGTCTAATCGCAGGAAAATCATTGAGGTGGTCTGCACCATGAACGCTATGCGAAGAAATGGCGAGAGGTGCCTGCCAGCTAACGTGTAGTTTTGGCACCAAGAGGTAGGCCTCTTTGAAGCTACGTCGAGCTAGACCGCAATGGAGTTTTACACACTCAGATCTTGAGCTAACTTAGGCAGAGGTACTAGTGCTGGCGTGTTCAATTTCGTCTTCCCTTTTCCGTGTAAAACTACTCACATGCTGCGAGCCATACATCATGGTTTCATCCACTCAGATATTTAGGTTTCGTCTCGGGGTCATGAAAAGTGAGTCCAGGGGGGCTTAGGGGAAGTAAAAATGGTATTATGGGCTTCATTTGGGTTACAAAAGTAAAATCTTCGATCATGCAGAAGCACCTTCAATACTCAGAAAGTCATCAAGATGGATCATACTCATAGAGTGGGGAAAGTATTATTCCTAGAGTTTTACGTACTGGAACACCACAGCCGAGAGTAATAGTACAAACATAAAACATAAACATATGATTTGTGGTAGTATCTTCTCATTTCTCCAATTCAAGTTCTCAGTTAACCACTCAGTTTAGATATCCATATACCAGAAACTGGAATATGTAGAAAAGCATAAGGTCTATAAATCATTCATACGGGACCACTGTCTTAACATCATATCACTCCGAATGCCAAATAATATAAGCGTACTGCATGTCCTCCTCTCAGTTTCTCAACTCCAAGAGCTCAGAGTCAGCTTTGCGACCCGTAACAAGGTCATAACTAGGCATTATTATTAATAACTATCATGCTGATATTAGCCTGAGCCCAATGGCATTATCCCTTCCTCAGGATATCCCGGTTCTAACCATTGTTGGAGGATCCGATGATAGCGATATCTGCCTTCACAATGCACTTCGATCCCACAAGATAGCCTTTGGATGGGTCATTCAATGTCTTCAGTGGAATGAAGTTCGACCATCCCCAACCATTCTTTCCAGCAAATGTGAAGCGGCCTGCCATTGCGACAAAGTAAGGTCGACTGAAAACAGAGAAAGCATTGATTGATCGATTTGATGACAGGAGAAAGATTGATATCAAGGAGAGCTGAACCTTGCTGGATGTTGTGCTTTTCATGCTCTTGGTCCACGATGGATAGGGTCACTTCAATCATCATCCCCAACTCAGAAGGAAGCTTGCTTGGGTCATGCAGATGTAAGTACAGAGAAAGTGACTTAGTGCTGTATTGATTACCAAGTGGATGCATATTGATGTACCTGAGACAGAATGAAAAAGAAAATATGCTAAGAAAGATTCTTATAGCTTCTAGCCATCATGACACAACGTATCAGTCTTAAATTTATACATTAAGCTGATTAATACCTTCACACCCGAAATGACGATAACATATCCATATTACCGTATGACTCATTATACACCGAAACAATACAGATGCATAGCAGTTATGTCCAAAACGTAGTATAATTCTAACACAATTTGTCTGACACCATGCTTAAAGATATAACACTCTAAATAGTTCACCCGAGATATGAGATAAGTTAGAATCTGAATCAACAAGGGAGCTTGTGTTGACACACATGAAACAGGAGCAATAGAATACTACAATATGAACTTACACAGTAATACTAATAATGTTGTCACATACATGAACCCGTACGAACTTATCAATCATTTTATAACACGAACAGCTAGGTTGATTGATACTTCACACTGAAATAACTAATATATAATAACATGTGTATAATGATTAACGACACAAATTGATTGCACTAAAATTATAATGGTAGATGCATACCATTTATGTCCACCAATTTCAAACGCAGAAGAAACGACTGGGTGCTTTAAGTCAAGATAGTTGTCCATGGTCCAGGTATAGGCTCCTTTGATCAGTTCCTTCTTTTGGAGAAATAGTTTCTGTTCTGTGATAGGCTTCTTTGAAACCACAACCGGCTTCTTTTCTGGTGAAGACAGAGCTGCTTTTAATATCCTCACACCAAAAACACAGCTATCATCAATCAGAAAATCAGATGATGATTTCAGTAGTTCTTCAAGAGGAATCATGCACAATTTCTCTGAGTGGGTCTTCTTCACATTGAAGCTGCAGCTAGCTGCTCATATGAAAACGATGGCATTATTAGTCGAACACTCCTAGTAACTTGTTAAGTTACAAATAACCAATCGTATTTAACCTGCTTCCACCCCAAGTTAGAAATCAAGTTAAAACATATACGCAAGGCAACCGTTTGATCACTACAAATACAGAATGATCAAAATAAGAAGAGAGCGTATCTATGTACTCTCAAATGTGATCAAATTAGAAGTCTCCAAGCATAAAGTTGGAGGCGTATAAAAATTAAAGATTATGGAGAAGACAATATAAAAATTAAAGATTATGGAGAAGACAATACAAAGTGAACTTGATTATGAGAAAATATTAGAAAAAAATGTGACAAGTAATTGACCATGTATCAAATAGAATACACATTGAATGGCTACTATAAAAGTTACAAGTGCTGTTCAATGTTGTCCCATCTCAGGGAGTTTTCACTAAATCTAAAGTTCGAGGGAATAAGGACTTCAGCTGTAACAAGATGGATGTGCTTGAAAACCCAGGATCAAGAAACTACCTTTGCACCCACGATAGGTTCCATTTGATTGGTTGTACATTGACAACTCAAACACTGCGTCAATGATGTAACCTGGGTTGAAGCCGATTCGGTTTAGACAAAGACAGAGCAATGTATGCATTTCCATCACCAGATTTGTTATGCCTTGGGGTCACTTCAAGGAACCTGGTAAGTTTATGAGCACAGGTCAAGGTCAGATTAGAAAGGTTGAAGTAAAAAAGAAGTTCTTTCAGTTTCGGGGATACTCCCACCGTTTTTTTTGCCGGGGGGGGGGGGGGGGGGGGCAAATTTGCACTAAGCAGTGTCTTAATTGGAAGGATTTCTGATTAAATTACAATCTCGATAGTGCTGTTGATAACTTTGTTATTCCCGTACGAATAAACCAAATGACATTTTGAATGCCTCTTTTATATGGGTTCTTTTGCGATTATGATACATACCACCTGTATCCACCACAGTGAAAAGGAGAAGAGCAGGTTCTTATAGCACCCCTCTCAAGTAGAGCTGAGAAACCATAAACCTTCCATTTGAAAGTTGGGGAATCAGCCTTTCCCAACAGCGCAGGAGCTGAAATTAGCACAAGAGCAATTGACCAAAATAACAGAAGACATGGATCCAATGTAATATATGAGCAGATTAAGGTGTATGTATGCAGTTATAAATAAACAAAACAAAAACTCACAAAGGGGAGATGGGAAAAAGAAGCATAGAATTCAATACGGAGAAAATTGTATCACATCCAATTTCATCTATCTGAATTGAAATATTAATTAAACACGCATGTTTCTGATGTATGATTCTCAATGACTCAATTTACCATGATAATTGGTCATTTCACCAGACATGAGCAAAATACAGAAAACAATTCTGCTTTCACGTGGCATATTTCATAACATTTCGCTGTAGGATGCATTAGAAAGTTAAACATTCCTTTTCGTCAAAAGGATAAGAAACAATAGAGTCCATTGAACACTTTCTACATGCTATATCATCTATCATACATAACCATGACTAGCAGCAGTAGCTGTATCAATAAGACCTAGTTGTCATTCCTTTCTCTGCAAAAACCAAAAACTGACCGCAATGAAAGTTTGGAGAACTAGAGTTTTATTTTGCCAAACAAAGAACAGTCACGATTCGACAAAAAACACTATTGTTAAAAAAAATATCAAAGAATCCTTACGAGCACCAGTGACGCAAGAGTTGCCCATGGCTCTACCATATCCTCTTTCCAGGTATCCTCTGCAGTTGAAATCAATCACACGCCATAAGCAAATAATGCAGAGCTAACTTATCTAGCCTGTAAGATTCAGAAACAAGAACTTGTGGAGCACTAGCAAATAATTGTCAGAACAAAAGAAATTATCCCAAGAAGAAAACCAAATCAAGAGGAAAAAGCCCACTGCTTCAAAAGCAGATCAAGACTCTAAAGAATCATACTTCTGGAATAATGAGCAAACCCTCAAAAAGGCAGAGAACTTGTGTAGCAGAAAACCCTCAGACAACCCAGGGAAACTAGATCGCGCTATAGCACAAGATGATCGAGATCTTTCCCCTCTTCCACTTGTTGCAATAATTCCCCTCAATATGTATCACACGGGATTGCAGTACACGCTACACTAAAAGGAGCAAACTTTCTAACGGATCAGAGGGAAAGAAACGAGGAGCAAGAACGGGATTTGGGGGATATTGAGCTCACAAGTCACACCTGCTTGCAATGCCTTGCTCGTCGCAATTAGGAGGACTTGGAGCCCCAGGAGGCAGGGAGGCTTTATAGGGAGGTGCAACGTAAGGAGGGCGTGGAGCAACAACCTACTCTTTTTTCACGGGGAAATTTACCTTTTTGTTTAATAATGGTTTGGATGGCCAACTCTCAAACGTTATCCTTCCAATCAAGTGGATGTACAGTTTGCTGCCCTGTTTAGATCCCAGATGTCGTAAATCTCTTTAACTAAAATATTGTTTGCCTGAATTAAAACTAAAAAGATATTTCAGGTGCTGATCCACGGAATACAGGAGAGCTAGCAACCAACAGAAGCGCGCACACACTGCTTTCACACTGAATGCCCATAAAGCTGGAACTATTCATCTTTCTACACACCATTACAAACTGAGTAAAGTTTCACGTCTAATCGCAGGAAAATCGATGAGGTGGTCTGCACCACGACCGCTAAAGCGAAAAAATTGCGAGAGGTGCCTGCCAGCTAACGTGTAGTTTTAGCAGCTAGGTTGAGCTAGGCCGCGATGTATTTTTCACACGCAGACCATGAGCTAATTTTGGCAGAGCACTGCTGTTGCGTATTCAGTTTCGTCTTCCCTTTTCCGTGTAAAGCTACTCACATTTTGCGAACCTTCCAGCTTGGTGCATCCACGCAGATATTTAGGTTTCTGCACAACGATGTGAGGTCTGTGCATGACATGCTGCAAGAGTTCCCTCTTGAGGTCATGAAAAGTGCGTCCAAGGGGGCTTACGGGAAGTAAAAATGGTACTATGGGCTTCATTTGGATTACAGTCAGTGAAATCATTGGTCATGGAGATGCACCTATATTTTTTACTCGGAATGTCATCATAGACAAAGTACTATTCGTCTGGCACACCAAAACAGAGTAACAATAACATAAACATAAACTGAACGTGCACCAAAACACAGACCATTATATACATACATAAAACACGGGCGATAATATCCGCTCATTTCTCAACTTCTAGTTCTCAGTTCACCACCAGTCTAGATATTCCATATATCAGAAACTGAAGCATGTGGACGGTAACAGGGTACGTATATATAATTAACGAAATTGCTTCAGATAAGTATATATAATTAACAAGGAACTACTTCCTAGACAACATATCAATCCGAATGCCAAATAAATATAAGCGTACTGCATGGCATCCTCTCAGTTTCTCAACTCTGCTACCCATATCAAGATCATAACAGGTATGACTAATAACTATTATGTTTTTTCTTTGCGGGTAATGAATATTAGTATGAGCACAAGTGCATTATCCCTTCCTCAGGATACCCCGGATCTAACCATTGTTGGAGGATCCGATGATAGTGATATCTGCCTTCACAATGCAGTTCGAACCCACGAGATAGCCTTTGGATGGATCATTCAATGTCTTCAGTGGAATGAAGTTCGACCATCCCCAACCATTCTTTCCAGCAAACGGTAAGCGACCTGCCATTGCGACAAAGTAAGCTCGGCTCAAGATAGGAGAAAGGATTGGTTGATAGATTTGGTGATACGGTGATAGATTAATATCGACGAGAGTTGAACCTGTCTTAATGTTGTTCTTTGCACTCGTTTGGTTGACGATGGACAATGTCGCTTCAATCATCATCCCAGACTCAGAAGGAAGCATGCTTGGGTCATGCAGGTGCAAGTATAGAGAAAGTGACTTAGTGCTGTACTGATCACCAAGTGGATGCATGTTGATGTACCTAACATAGAATGAAAAAAATCTGCTATGAAAGATTCTTATACAGCTTCTAGCCATCATGGACGTATCAGTCCAACTTTATACGTTAAGCTGATTGATACGTTTACACAGGAAACGACTAATAATATCCATATTACAATATAAATCAATTATACAGGAACAATAACAGATCCATACCAGTTATGTCCACCAACTTCAAATACGGGAGAACAGATCTCAAGCTTTGAGCCAATGAAGTTGTTAATGGTCCAAGTGTAGGTCCCTTTGATGAATTCCTTCTTCTGCAGGAATAGATTCTGAACTGTGATCTGATTCTTTGGAAACACAGCAGACGTCATTTTAGGAGAAATGACATCCGCTCTTAATATCCTCACACCAAAGACACAGCTATCATCAACCAGAAAATCAGATGATTTCAGTAGTTCATCTAGAGGAATCAAGCATTTTTTCTCCGAGTGCGCATTCTTGACATGGAAGTTGTAGGTAGCTGCTCATGGTAAAAGGTAACCATATCAGCCGAATCTCCTCAGAATGTGTAAGGTAGACATAGGCATATAACTCAAGCATAATGTGAATTTCTTCTATCCACCCAGACAATATGTTACAGAACAAGTCAAAATACCAGTTAAAAATGTGTGTACTGCTAGTGTTTGAAATTGGAGATAATAGAAGGATGAACATACGAAGGGTGCCATTTTTAAATGCTCCAAAGTTCTGATCAAGTTGTAGTGTCTCAACATTTTAAGTAGGAAGTCTACAGACCAAATGAACACGAGAAAATACAAATTTTGAACTAAATAATGGAAAGTTGTAGAAAATAATATGGAAGTACATCGAATTACATTCACATCGAGTTACAATGATAGAAGTTTGATATGATGTCCAATGTTGTTTCAGATTTAAGGACTTATTGATGAAGCTTTGAACCAATAAGGAATTCAAGCTACAAGCCTGTTGTTCTTGAAAAACCATGTTCATGAGACTACCTTTGCATCCACGATAGGTTCCTTTTGAATGGTTGTACATTGACAACTCGAACACCGCATTCAAGATGTAATCTGGCTTGAGGCTGCTTCGCCTTAGCGAAAGAGAAAGGGCAACATATGGGATTCCGACGCCATGGTTTTTATGCATTGGGCTCAACTGAAGGTACCTGTAAATAAATCGATGAGCAGAAGAAGAAGCTTACACTATAAAGTACACTATAATTTTGACTTATGCTTGTTGCATGCTGGGTAAGTTAATGAAAATTCGTACAATCCAGCATCATTATTTTAAAATATGGAGGTAGTAGTACATACCACTCATATCCACAGCTGGGAAAAGAAGCAGAACAGACAGATATCGCTCCCCTCTCAAATACATATGGGAAGCCATAAATCTTCCATTCGAAAGCTGGATCATTGGTCTTTACCAGTGCAGGAGCTGAAATTAGACCATAGCAGTTAAAAATTACAGAAAAATCAATAAACAGGATATGAGCACATTAAGGTGTAGCATAAAGAAACTACAAATGCAAAATTCACCTAGGGGAAATGGGGAAAAGCAGAATCATTCTCCGTATAGAGAAAACTGAATTACGTTATATTTCAGTTATCTGAATAAAAAAAAGTGAACACAACCGTTTGTAATGAATAACTCACAGTTTACCATGATACGGAGCACCTGGTTACTTAGCCAGATAGGTTAGAAAGAAGCACATGGCACCTATTTTTTTCATGGCACCGTACGTTACTTCTCTCTTTTTTTTTCACTCCAAAGATAAGAGGACAAGTTATCCACGGAAAGTACTCTATCAAAATGATAACTTGAAAGTGAAGCATATTTCTCTTTTCAGCGGTGTAGTAACATTACGAGTGTAAATCTTCAGAAAAATATGACACGACATGTATCATTATTCACTTTGCATATACCGTGGTGTGGTTCGATGTCGGCTGTATCAGTAAGATCAAGGTGCCCTTTTTTTTTTTTTCACTTTTGGTGTGCGTCAGACAAAAAAAATTGACTGCAGCTGAAGCGTCCAAGGTGTGCACCAGACAAAAAATTAGGCAGCAGCTGAACCGTCCATAATTACAGCCACTGTTTTCCTACTTTTTTTTATACAACGAACTACCCTGATTTCTTATAATTTTGTTTATAGAGGGAACAACTGGAATCCAAAAAGGAAATCGACCAGTAGCACTATGTTCAAGTAGTAAACAACGTTCTAGCACAATAATTGAAGCAACAAGCAAGATAAGCCAAGAAAACTTCTTACAAGCACAAGCAAAGCAAGAGTTCCCCATCTCTCCACCAGTTTCCCTTCTGGGAATCCACTGCAGGACAGATCAACAGTCATACCATAACACTAAGCATTAAGCAGATAATGCAGAGCCATCGCAAAAAAAGGCAGATAATGCAGAGTTAAGATTGGAAGAATCTTGCAAATCCAAATAATAATAATAACGCCAAGTTTTTAAAACGCGGAGCAAATTTTCGGCAAAAAATTAACAGGGAAATATTTGGTTCTCGCAAGAAAGAGTGAGATCAAGATGCCAAAGCCCTATCCACAAGCAGGTTCTTTAAAAGAAACAGCAATTCACCCCCCAATAACGAATAAAACCTTTGAGGGATGATGCCAAAACCACATGAAACCCGGCAGGTCCTCTTTCCTCTTAAGAAACCTAGGAACCCCGATCGCGCAACACTACTGGGTGCTCAAATTATCTCCTATTCCCCCAATCGTCCGCTTCCAATCTTATATGACACCAAACCTGCAAAAGCAACAAACTTTACCACGGACAGGAAAGAGAGATGACGAGAACGATCTGGATTGGGGGATCGATTGAACTCACCTCGCAATGCCCTAGATCCCTAGATTAGGCTGGAGGGCGGAGGCTTGGAGCAAGACTAGTAGGAGGCAAAGGTGAAAGGTGGGGTTTTGCAATCTGCGCAGGTGCGGCAGGGCCAGGGCAAGTGTGAAGCAGGGCCTGCTGCCATTTTCACTCGGTACAGGGGCATAAACGGTACTCCCTCCGTCCCAAAAAGCTTGACGTTTTTACTTTCAGATAAAAAGTTTGATTGTTCGTCTTATTAAAAAAAATTTGCAAATATTATTTATTTTTTTATAACTTGTTTTATCATTAGCAATACTTTAATCATGACATATTTGTTTTAAAATTTGTATAAAAATTTTGAATAAGACGGACGATCAAACATGATGGTAAAAAGTAAAAACGTCATTCTTTTTGGGACAGAGGGAGTATTTCGGAGTGATATTTTAGCCAGAGAGACAGGGTGCGTTCGATCTTGGAGCAAGGTCATTTCGGAGTGATTTTTTTTTTCACCAGAGAGACAGGTGCATTCGATCTTGGAGCAAGGTCATTTCGGAATGACAAAAAATTATAAAGGGCAGAGAGTAGTTGAGGGGTTGGGGCAAGGGAGAAGAAAGTGAAATGTAATTATATTTTCCAAGGTCCATTAGTCAGCAGCCACCGTTTTTTTAGTTGGATAAAAGAGGAGATCAACTGCATTTACTAAATCGCGTTTATGGCTTCCTCATCAGAAATAGCATTACCAAGCACACATGACATGTTTGCTCCTAATCAGGCAAGCGTCAGCTGCGTACGTACTACTCACGTGCTGTGAGCATTCCCTCTTGCTGCAACCATTTTCCACCCCCAAATAAAAAGGAAAAAGTCCACTTTACCCCAGAATTACAGAGTTTTCTTGACGTGACAAATTCAGAGTTCACTAAAAGCAGAAGCAATCTCAGTATTGACAGGAAAGGTTTTTGTTTAGGTGATTCTAGCTACAATCATACTCCTCACTAATTCATAGCTCAACCACACTTTGCTCTCCCTGAATCTTCCTGCTTTCCTATAGTCAGAATAGAGTAAACCTTCTGTGCTTCCATGGCTCAACCACACTTGCTCTACATGTGTCTGTCATGTGCGAACTTGTGTTTCTTTGTTTGGTGAGAAACCATCCCAACATATATCAATTTAAGATATGCGATGATAATTTGGCATCCTTCTCGAAACAAATAATAATTTGGCATCCAAGTCCCGCCCAATTTATACTGAAACCAATGCGTTCATCCCGACCCCGGTCTCTACACAACTCTGTCTCCAGTGGACTGCTATGTGCTGTAGCCGAGTGATTTCTCTGTTTCGCCAAGGCGCCGGCATAGCAAGTTGACATTTGACGACGTGATCAGCATCTGTCACTCCGTGCGGCATTCCTGTAGTCCTTCTCCCAGGCTGACCATCAATCTTCAGTACATTCCATCACAGCCATTCTATCGGCAAAATGAATGGTGTCAACTACGAAAGGTCCCATGCTTACGGAGGCTTGGAGTGGCTTAAAAAAACAATCAAACATTCCATGCATACCGGAAAACGATGTCACGGTAAGACATAAGTATCAGATGAAACAATCGATACTAGATTAACTGTCAGTCGTCATAGCCTCTACCATTGCAGGTTTCTGAACTCTAAGAGTTTAGACCGAGAGTGTCAAAGAAACAAAGCCACACATCTGCACCGTTTCAAATTTGCAATTACGATGGCGCGCACATACAAACACACGTTTGTCCACTGTCTTGGTCTGTCTACTCCATCTTGGACGAGACAATGATGGCAACATCTGCCTCGATCCAGCAGTTACCCTTCACAAGGTAACCCTTCGACGAGTCTCTGAATTCCTCCAGTGACATGAACTTCTCCCATCCCCAGCCATCGCCCTTCTCCTTGGGTGAAAACTGGCACCGGCCTGCACTCATTTCCCGTACCCCCAAAGCGAAACAATGCTAGAATCATTAGTCAGAAGATACAAATGCTTTACAAAAACTATGCGTTTGTCAATCATTGTGCAGCAGAGTTCAAGTACTAGTGAAGAACCTGTCAGTTTCTTGTGATTGCTGGTTTCCTGGTCTTTGATGGACAGGCTCAGTTCTACCAGCACTCTTGAGCTTCCGTGGGAGGTCTCTGGCTGGCACATATGCAGGTACACGGAGAGAAACTCCCCGCTATTGTTAGAGCCAGAGGGGTACATGCTTAGGTACCTGAAAATAGAACACTGTCATAATCACACATATTTTTGACTAGGTTCATTTCAGGTCTTCATATTGTATCTTATGTTTTGACAACTGAATGTTCAGGTTTCTAATGTAGAAACTTTAAAAAACTATGCTATGCAAGTAGGTAGGTTACATCACTGGTGCTAAGGGTAGTAAAGTGGAATTCAGATTGAACGAACTCGAGATCACATCAAGCATTTAAAATTCAGATTCGAACAATGTTACCATTTGTGTCCACCGATTTCAAACTCTGGAGAGCAGCACTTCTTCAGAGTAAGGAAGTTTTCGATGTCCCAGGTAACTGCTTCACGGGTGCTGAATGCACTCGCCTTCTGAACAAACACTGTTACTGAACTTTGATTGGCCTTTTTAGTGGTGAGGTTGATGAGCTCCAGGCCAAAGACACAACTGTCGCCGATGATGAAGCCAGAAGAACATTTCTTCAGTGTGTTGAGAGGAGTCACGCATAAGACACAGCTGTCGCTTGCAATCTGAAAACTGTGACTAACTGCAACAAGCCATAGCATTGCCAAGTGTATCTGAGTATGTGACTGAAACTTTTCTTCCTACACAGCATGCTACTGAAGGAAATACTGCGTTGTTAGCATAATGGATTGAGCCTCTATCATCTAGCTTCAGTAATTTTTTTAAGGAAATTCAGGAATTCTTATTACCATATTAGAAAAATCAAACATCCGCAAAAAGCACAAAATGTTGAACCTTTAGTAAGATAGATACAGTCTTACATTCACATCCGTGATGGTTTCCATACATTTGATCGTAGATCAAGAACTTGAACTTTGCTTCGATGTTTACGTCAGGTTTCACAGAAGTTTGTGGCAGCAGCACAAGTTGAATAGAAACGTATTCTCTTTCATCAGCACTCTTTCTGTCCTTCAGGTTCACAGCCAGGATCCTGCAAAAATGCCAAGATTCAGAAATGAAAGCTAGTTTATGAGAGAGATGGTTGCAATTGCATCAAGCATTTGCGGCCACTTAAACCCTTTGATCACAAAATGTTCTTCTGTTTGTTCAAAGACAAACAAACCTACTCTACTGAAAACAACAATAACTAGGGACAGTATGGTAGATTACCATTTAAACCCCTTGATCTCGAATACGCTGGAGTTGGTCCATCCTTCTCCCTTAGCAAGAAGCGAGGAGAAGCCATCGATCCTCCATTTGAAAATTCTCCTCTCTTCCATCTCAGGTGAGGCCCTGCCACCACCGGCGTCAGTGCTGCACTGTTCTTTAGTAGCCTGGTGTTGCACGCCGGTGACTGTCGCCGGAGATGAACAGATCCCGTTATCAGTAAAGCCTAAAACTTGGTAGATTACAACCCCTTTTCATCAATAAAGCGAAGAATTTACCGTGCACTAACCAACTAGCCCTTGAAACCTCAAAAAATCAGGAAACTTCAGATTGCGCAACAATACAGACGGGAAAGACAAGGAATGTTGTGGGGTTGGAGCTCACCTTGCAATGCTTCCTCCGATGAGGTCGGTGGCTTGGAGCAAAGCCCTTGCGGCAAAGGGGGTTCCATGGAGCAAGCAAGAGAAAAATGAGGCAGAGGTGCGCTCGGGGAAAGGAAAGGACTGAAAGGTAGGGGGGGTAAGAATGGCAATTCGAGATGGATTTTTTTTTTTCAGAACAATTCAAGATGGAATTATTGTGAGGGAAAGGGAGGGGTAAGAAGGACAATTTGGTGTGAATGAAATGTACCAAAAGCAGTACTAGCTAGTGTCCAGATGCCATTGCGCATGTGGGTAGCTAATTCACAGAGCAAAATCCGGGGCTAACTTTATTTTTCTCCATTACGAAGCCGTAGCGAACGCACAGCACAAGCGCACACGCTTTCCGTTTTACCTTCCCATTCCCGTGTAACTAAGGCCCTCTTTGGCAAAACAG
Organism: Eragrostis curvula; assembly: GCA_007726485.1. Classification (NCBI taxonomy): domain Eukaryota; kingdom Viridiplantae; phylum Streptophyta; class Magnoliopsida; order Poales; family Poaceae; genus Eragrostis; species Eragrostis curvula. The sequence continues at coordinate 23,132,232 of CM017439.1, read as the reverse complement.
TTTCTGGATTCTGCTTCTGCTACAGTAGCTACAGTAGCAGAATCCGCGAGAAGCTACGTTTCGTTGGATTATGGATTCTGGCAAAAAACGGATTCTGCTACAGTGTTTTTACTGCATCTGCAGTGTAGAAGCAGAATCCAGAATCTATTCCAGAATCCGTACCAAACAGGCCCTAACTACTCGCACGCTATCCATGTTGTGACCAGACCCACCCTGTTCGCCATACAAGAACTTTTTCAATGTAGATATTCAAAATTGCAGTTTCACAACGGAAACGAAATGTGTTTTCAAATTTATAGCAAATGTCACACTCGAATGCAACATCCAGTACTCTGAGTAATAGATTGTTTCTAGTTGAGTCATGCGTTGCTTCGAACACAGCCAGCTATGCTGAATAGAAATTGTGCCGGAAAAAACTGCTGCAAGTTGCGTAATGGATCTCTTCCATAGTAGATTCCAAGTATAACTTCAAGGAAAAACCTTGAGTTCCCTAGTTATCACACCTTACTCAAAAGTGACAAAGCAGGTGTATTTTGTGTCCTTGACAGAATTAAGCTGAAAGAGATGATTTGTTCAGATATTAAGAGCTTGATACAAGTGGACGCAGTCTCAATGTGTCACAGCGACAGGCAAAGCTTAATATAGTTGGTTCTTGCTAGAATACATTTTGATTACTTAGTTCTCACAAGATACTGAAACTAATCTGTCTTGGAGGAGCCAGCGACCGCAATGACAGCTTCAACGCAACACTTAACTTTGACAAGATAGCCATTGGACGAGTCCTTGAAATCTTCGAGTGAAATGAACTTCGGCCATCCCCAGACAGGAGCATTATTCGAGGCCTGGAAACGGCCTGCAATTCCCAACAAAACAAGTTCAGTGTGATGATAATTTAACATCCGTATTCCTGTCCATTGGGCACATTTCAGCTAAAAGGCAAACCTGCTCTTATCAGATGATTGCCATTTTCCTGGTCTTTGATGGATAACTTTAGTTCGACCAGCTTGGCAGAGTCTTTGGGGAGATCATTTGGCTTCTTCATGTGCAGAAACAGAGAGAGGTGGTTCCCATCACGAGATGGATACATGCTGATACACCTGCAAATAGTACAGCGTGTCACAATTCTGTTGATGATTCATAAAACAATTATACTAATCTATAAACGTCCCCGATTGTTATAGAACCATGCTTAAGATGGTAAGAAAGATCAGATTAAATTAGTGATATTAAACATGTACGCAAGATGAACATGCTATCACCATTTGTATCCACCAACATCAAACTCCGGAGAGTAGTCTGGATTTTTCATTGCAAAGAAGTCATCGATGTCCCAAGTGCAAGTTTTGGCCTCGTTGAAGATGCTCATCTTCTGGACAAAGAGTGTTTCCATTGTTGTGTTTGCTTTTGAGGAGACAACTTTGACGATGTGGACACCAAAGACACAGCTGTTGTCAACCAAGAATCCAGAGGACGGTGACTTCAGTTTCCTGAGGGAAATCATGCGTGACATCCCAGAGCTTGTGCTTGCCGTCTGGAAAGTGTGGTTCACTGCAGAAAAGAAATTCAAAACAGTACATCCTGTTCTCAGAAAGAAACATTATTGAAACAAAAATCATAGTTTCGAAATGAAATAGCCATTGACATGAAGACAAATTTCCTCCTAAAAAACAAACATAAGGGTTGCAAGCTACAGCTGACATTGTAACCATGAAGAATTTTGAGTAAATGTGCATGTAACACATTCAACATATTTTTGCCCGGTAGATTGCTAATTTACCTTTGTGTTCAATGTGCTTTCCATAGGACCTGTCATATATGAAGAGCTTGAAAGACGCCTCCACGATAACGTCGGGTTTCACCGAACTCCGTGACAGCTCAAGCCTAAGAGATACATACTCTTTTTCTTCGCTGGTCTTTTTGTCACTTGGATTCAGTTTTAAGTACCTGGAAACAAGTCAAGGCAGAACTTTAAGGATAAGTAGGATAAGTCCATGCGATGGATGCTTTCTGTCTAGGCAGCATTCATAGTTGATATTAATTAATTCTTGCTGTAGGAACTAAGAAATGAAAACAAAGAGTCAACAAAAGAGCAGCTGCTAACTATACCATTTCAGACCCATGATCTCAAACACGCTGGAGTAAGTGCATCCTTCACCCTTGTCAAGAAGCGAGGAGAAACCATCAATGGTCCACTTAAAGGTGGTCTGCTCTTCTGGAGAAGAAAGCGTCACGTTGGAGCTCAGGTTCCCTCCCGACTTCGATCGGCCTAAAAGGTGATACAATCATGAGAGATCAAAACAACAGCTCAACTTGTACAGAAGAAAAACGCAAATATGATGAAGAATGTTATAGCACAGTAATGCAAGCAACAAGCAGAAGAAGCTCAATAAAAAGTTTCCTTACAAGAAACTTTCTAGCAACGTATGTTCTTTGCAGCAGCGTGACAGTTCTATTACCATGATACAGCTTCAAAAAGAAAATGACATAATACACGCCATTATTCACTTGCACATACTTCAGAGTGGATCACACATAATCTTATCCTATGCTGTACCATAAGACCACACTGATCTCTCTTGCGTCAAGCAAACACATTGACTGCAATGAAAGCACGCACAATACAGTTCCATTTCCCCCTTATGCTTATAGTACAAGACATTATCCCAATTTTCTTCTGAATCGTATGCACAGAATGAACGGTCTGTATCAATAATAGAAATCAACTGCAGTGCTAAGGTGAATAGTAAATATCGTTCTAGCACAATAATTCAAGCAACAAGCAAAAGGAGGTCAAGAAAAAATCCTTACTGGCACCAGTGACGCAAGAGTTGCCCATAACTCTTGCTACTTCCTCCTCCCAGGAATCCTTTGCAAACTGTAAGAGACATCACTCGTCAGGCCATATGCAGATAGTGCAGAGTTAAGAACTGAAAGAACCACTTTGAAGTATAAGAAATTTTCCTACGAAAAAGAGAGGTGAAAAGATTAAAAGCTCACTCCACAGTTGGCGGATTAAACATGAATGCACTTTACTCAGAAATATTGAATAAACCCTCGAATCAATAAAGCCAATTACTAGCACTAACAGAACACGCAATCCCCTTTGATCCTCAAACAAATTTGGGGCACTATCGCGCGACAAATCGAGATGATCAGGTTCGTTTCCCTCCTTTTCCGTTCCTTCTATTTCTCCTCATTGCGATACTACAACAAATTATGACAAAGACAGAAACTTTCCTACGGATAGGAAGAAAAAGCGACCGGATTCGAGGGATCGAGATTGAGATCATCGCGCAGTACCATCCGTGGTGGAGGTCAGAGGCTTGTTTGCAGAACTAAAAGAATGCAATCTACTTTCGAAAGAAAGCCAAAAAAAAAAAAAAATCGCATTGCAAAAGCAAGAAAGCCCTCTAATCCTCAGAGACCCCAGAAAATCGGGAACTGGAACGCTCTACAAGATTCAGAAAATCTCCGCCCCCTCTTCTCCTCCCGCTCCCCCTTTGTCCTTGGTGCAGGCGCGCACTTACATATCATAATCGCAGTAGATGCTATACACGAAGGAACAAAATTTCCAACAGATCGAGAGGAAATGGCCAGAAAGACCGGGATTTCAGCAGAAGGACTTACCTCACAGTGCTTTCTCGGCGGAGATCGGATCCTTTGAGCAAAGCCCTCGCCGCAAGAGGGTTTTGTTGGGGGAGCAAAGGACGAGTAAAGTAGACCTCCCTTTTTCACAAGGCAAACGGGGAGTTTTGATGCCCTCGAACGGGGCGTGGATCGTCTGCCTTAGAGGTGATTCACGGCAGGAGGGCACTTTTTGAACAGTAAAATGAGTCCAGCGCTACAGTAATTTGCGGCAAACACTATAGCAACAGTATCAAATTTACCGTTTGGAGAAACTGTAGGAACAGTGCCGATTCACTGTAGCGACGAATCTTGTCCATTGCGCTTCGATCCGACGGCTCACGTTGCTTAAAGTCGCACTTAAAGCATGGAGGAGGCACATCAGACGATCTTCTTCCCCTCGAATGAGGTATCTAATTTTTTTTTTCCTTTAGACAATCATTTTGTGTTGTAAATTGTTTGTTGGAAAAGAAAATTGCTGCGATGCCATGTAAGTCCAGGAGTGGTACTTGATCTCTAATTTAGTAAAAGAAAAATTGATTTTCTAGCATTGAAAGTTTCCAAATTACGTAAAATGCCACTGGAGTTTGGAGTTCCGAAAAATACAATTGAAAGTTGCATGTCTATCTGAAAATTACCCTTCTTGCATCACACATCACCACTGCCCTGCCGCTGCCGTTGACGGCTGGCCAGACCACTCGCGCCGCCCTCGGCTTGACTGTCAGGCCCTGCTGCTCGCGCTGTCGTCACCCCACCGCCCTCCCCTCCAGTGCCCGCTTCTCGTTCTCCCTCCCTCCCATCGCCCCTGCTCCCTCCCCGACACCAGTTCGAGCCTCCTCTAGTCCAGACATGGTGCAACGACGCCCCCTTCCCCCTGCAGCAGCGACGAAGGATTCAACGCCGGCGACAGCTGTGGTTGTAAGGACTTCACCGTCGTCGATGGTGGCGGTTCATTCCCGAATCTGTTCGCGGGCTCCCTCAAGACCTCCCTCTTCGCTTAATCCTGATTTCCAAAAATTTAATGAGTAGAGGCACGTGATCCAAACAGGAGGACAAGCGATTCAGATGTCGAGAAGATGCCAGCTTGCCCCCATCTCTGTCCTTTTCCTTCCCATGCCTTTTCTGGTGCTCGGCGCTATTTTTTTTATTACACTCACAACACACGCACACTCACCTCTATAAACGCATATACGTGAACCCTACTCCTATGAGCATCTTTGAAGACTGAGCCGGCAAATCCTCGAGATTGACGAAGTCATCACTGGCACCTCGAGGAGTCAAACCCAGGACCTCAAAGGTGCTACTCGGATGCCTTAACCACTAGGCCAAGACCCTTTCACTGCTCGGCGCTACCTAAACAGGCACAACATGCACAGATCAAGCAGCTTTGCTGAGAGGCAGGCAGGTGCCTCATTTTGATTCCTCCGTAAACTTTGAAATACGGAGGAGGATTAGATGCTCGTCATAATGAGAATCCATTTTGAGAGCTAGCTGGAATTTGGGAGAGAAAGGAATCGTGAGCTGAGTGTTGAGCGGTGAGGAGCTTGCTGGAGTTGCAATGGGAGCTGAAAGGTCATTCACATGTAGCGGCGAAAATAGTAAAAAACTCACATGTAGCTAGGGGTATTTTATCTTATTTCAAAATCTAAATACTGAAAGGTTACATGATGCTACTTTCCAAGTAGACATGCAATTTTTAATGGTATTTTTCAAAGCCGGAGTCATTGTGGTATCTTCCGTAATTGAGTAACTTTTAGTGCCAGAGAACTAATTTTCCCTTTAGTAAAATACACAAGCGGTCTCATAAACTTGCTACGGGTGTCATCTAGATCTCTAAAGTCTTAAAGTTAAAATGCATGTTTGAATCTCTAAACTTGTAAAAGTGTGTCATCAAGGTACAACCTTTCGAAACTATCTTTTTGGTTGCTAATGTGGCTACATATAACCATGCTTGTAATATGTAATTACTTCATCATGCAGTATAATTATGTTTTTTTAATGAATTGTAGTGGAAACAATCATTTGAGGAAAGAAAGAGTATGAAAATTCATTTTTATATGGTTACACATTAACAATCATGTTTTTTAGTATGAATTGCAATGTCAACAATAATTTAGGACGGAGAAAGAGTATGAAAAATTATATGAATTAGTAACTTATCAACAGGCATAAAGTTATTTTCGGAACTTTAGACCTAAATGACACAATTTATCAAGTTTAAAGACCTAAATATACATTTTAAAAATTCATATGCCCTAGATTACACCCCATCATAAATTTAAAGACAGTTGGTGCACTTTACTCATTAAATAAATAGAAAAACTTTTTACAATGTCGAAACACACTGGACATACAAGAATTTTAGCATAGTTTGTGTGTGCGCCCAAACTAAGTCAAAGACTCGATCCGTTCGGCCATCTAAGCTTTAAGTTCAACCGTAAGCGACTCTCATGAGAAAATTATTAAGATGCTCTCAAGTTTGCTATAGTTCATCCTTGTATTATTTGTAGTTGATGCCATATTGTTTATTGTAGTTGAATTTAAAAAGATTCACATTTTCCATCGCAAAAAAATTCACGTTTTAATTTAATTATACACTTGCTTCTATCTTCGCGTTATGGGTAGCCTGTGTTGGAGTATACATTAATTGTCCACCAGAGGTCTCGAGTTCGAATCTTGGATGGCATGATTTATTAAATAAATTGTTGCACACTCCGATATTCTATATTTGCGGCATGAGGAGTTTGCACGTGAGGAGAGGGAAGGGGGTGTTGGAGTATAAGTGAATTGCACGTCTTTCCCCATCAGCTTAGTCTTGTAGGTGGATTGGTTGATGCATACAACTCAATAGTCTAGATTAGTTTTGTTTCGTTCATATCAGCCACACACACTAGATATCATAACTCTAGAGCTATGCTCACAGCAAGAGCTCATTCAAATTTCTTGCTCTCAACATTCTCTAAGGCTTCATCGTCAAGGGCCCAAAACACTATACCTGGTTGTTGTTGGATTTCTTTTTCAAACACACATCAGTTAGCCAACCCATGAAGAAGCAATCAGCATGACGCTTGATTTCTCTTTTGTCTTAATTAAGCAGTGGTGGAGCTTGGTGGCAAACTCGGCAACAGTGGTAGTAATAGAAAGGAACAATATAAAAAGGATCCCCATTCCCCCCACAACCACCTGTAGGCCAATCTGGTGCCAAGCATGAATCAAACCTCGCGGGATGCTCGCACATTTTATCAACAGATCATACATCGCCATTATTCTTCTTGCTCACAAAGAGGTCATTTGGGTGGATGTTGCAATCCACAAAGCACCAACTAATCAATGGCCATCCATCTATTTAAGATGGAATGGCAAAGGAACATTGTGGTCCTTGAAATGTCGTAAACATTTTTCCCCTCCTTGAAGAATGAAGGACTATATTATTTACCGCCATTTAACAAAAAATAAACAAAGCTAGGAGTGTAAATTGGAGAATCCTAGGTTATCTCTAAACCCTCTTTCGTTCAGTAAAATGAAAATGAGCCTTGTTTTTGAAAAGTTAGTTCATGAAATCTAAATAGGGTTGAAATTGACCCTATCTCCTATCCCTAAACAAAACACTCTTTCAACAGCAAATAAATTGCTTTTCAAGAACCTGCAAGTTCTCTAACCCAAAAAGAAATGTAGAAAATTCTATGAAAGTACATGTTCCAGATTAAGTTTTTCTCTTGCACTTCACTTTGGTGCATATATAGGTACAGAGCACGACCACAGTACAATATGCTACATCACATAAAGTAGATTTTCATAGAATTCAAAAGAGAAAATGACAGTTATATTGACTCCACCTTGCAATGCTTCCTTTAAAAGTCATCTGCTGATGCCATCTTCCTCCACTCGACTTGGTTCTCCTTTTATGATTTATGGATGATAGGGGTTCCATAATCTATAGCAATCACTGGGCTTCGATTTGCATAACCTTTTTTTTTCAGAAATTAGTTCATCAGAAAGCAAAGTGCGGTTGAACTATTGGTGGCACAATGGCATAGAAGGTTCCCATAAAGAATGGCTGAGAATACTGCACTAACAAATATAGAGTCAGGGTACAATGGTTAAGAGGATATGCCAGTATGCCACGCATGGGGCAGATATTATCAACGGCGTCGTGAACTCACTCATCGAGCCGCTGACGCCTGACTCCTTTCCACCATTTCTGATGATGAAGATGCCTTGCTGCTCGCCATCACATATGTCTGACGCGACGCATCGTGATCGAGTCATTTACCCTCGCATCTCGTACTCCCTCGGCCTTGCGCGGTTGCGCTGCCCTTTCTTTGTTTGTCTCTCATCAGTGATGGGAGGCTAGAGGACCATCGACCATTCTCCAAGCAAGCCGCAACTCGTGTCTTCGGCGGCGACGTCGTCATTCACCATCGCCGGACGGGATCATCCAGTATCTTCTCCCGTTTTCAGTTGCTCGGGATATCAATCATTCAGCCCACGAGCCATGAAAACCTAGCCCAACTCCAACCTCCAAACCAAACCTAGGCAGCCCGGTGAAGCCCAGAGAGTTGTAATCATTGTGCTCTCTGGGCTTCACCGGGCAGCCATCTTGAAGGAATGGCGCTCTCTCGGACAGCCGTTACGCACACAACCATGGAATGAAGGAATGAAGCAATGGAGCTCATGTCCGCCATCTAGAAGGAAGACAATAGACAGATGTACAGAAACTCTCTATAGATTTGCAGAAATAAATTATTCTACTCAAAACAAAGGCTATCACAACAGCAATGTATATGTATCACATGGTAAATATAGGTGGGTCCCGCCACAGGAGGCAATAGCAAATCCAAATCACACAATGTTATGCCCGATGTTATACATAAGGGTGGGCTCAACGTTGAATAGAAAAAATCCAGCCCAATGCATCTCACAGGCAGCAGCCAACAGCCTCCATTATTTTATTATTTCCTGGACAGTGTAATGAATTGTTTATTTGCTATTGCTAGGCAATATAGCTAATGCCAACATATACATTGAATGTTTTATTGCCCATCCTCACAATGCTTATGTCACTCTATATGTACTGCATTTATTGTATATAGCTATTAATATGTCACCATTGAGGCTGCTCTAAAAATAGTAGGCTATGGGCATTTGGGCGTGCAGGAGGCGCAGTTGGCCCTGCACTCTTCCTTGCTCAAGTGACAATACTCTTTTCGGCTTCTGTTCGGACAACAATAGCAAATTGTGTCGGGACGACCGAAGTATCCGCATAATTCCACGACGCAAAAAACCAAGAAGAGTTTTCTTTCGTCTAGTGACGTGGAGTTGGTAGCTATAGCGACGGAACTTCCAGCTCCTGCTAACAGTTGAGGACGACCTGCTGTGAAGTTTAGAGTTCAGCCAAAAAAAAACTCAAATATATGTTGTTATGAAATCGAGCAAAAGAAAGTAGATTGACATATAATCATACACAGGACAGGTAACGCTAGGGATCCAAACAGGGTAGCGAACAAAAACGTGGTAATCGCATACAAGAGGATGTAGCGACCACTGTTGCTCATATTTGATCCTTGGAACTGAATTGCGTCGATGGTCCTGTTGAATGCGAGAAAGGAGGGACTGCTTTGGACCCTGAACAGTGAGCAAGACCGCCTCGCTCCTCTACTCCTCTGTATATAGAATAGACTTGATCTTGAAATGAATGGGAGTAAATCCGGAGATCATGACGGTTACATATGCTTATTCCCTCCTGTGTCAAAAAACTTATCGTTTTGAGATTGTCTTAAGTCAAACTTTTTAAACTTTAACTTTAAATATTTTTTTATTAATTAAGTTTAGAAATGTGAAAATGATATGAGTAGATTCGTATTGAAATATAATTTCATAAAAATACACTTTAGCTATATTTTATAAACATTTGACAGCAAAAAGTATTAGTCAAATTTGTGTTTTGGAGACCGTGTCAATATCCTAAACGACAAGTTTTTTGACACAGGAGGGAGTATTAATTATGACCATTTAGTGGGAGTAAATCTGGAGATACGCTGAATAAAGTTTCTGCGCTTTGGAATTGCAAGATGACCGAAACAAATACGATTCTCTGTGTGCTAAGTTCTGCTTTGTGTGTTGTTGTCTACCCACTCACCAAATGAAGGGCCTTCCTTTTCTTTTGCGGGAGGAACGAAATGGCATTGTTGTCTTGATATTGTTTCTCAGTGTCGGAGTAAGTGAATGCTCATCTTTTTTCATCAGCTCCTTCGAAACATCCAACGTGAGGCCCAAGCAAACCGGGCTACATATCAAATGGCCAACACAGGGATCATGACTGGTGATATGTAGACAGACGGAGTGTTGTGGCTGCAAGGAAGGGGACGACAAGGATGGCGAAGAGGCAAAGGGATGGGGGGAAAGCATACGTGTTGTGGGCCGTGGATAGGGGTGGCTAACGAGCCAGCTCGGCTCATTAAGGCTCGGCTCGTTAAAGCTCGTTCTGATAACGAGCCGAGCCGGCTCGGCTCATTAAGACTAACGAGCTAAAATGGAAGCTCGGCTCGACTCATTATAAAAATCGAGCCGGCTCATTAGGCTCACGAGCCAAGTGTAATAAAACTTTGATGACAAAAACATAGGTAATTTTAAGTTTTTTTAATTATTAGCATGTGTTAACAATACAAAAATTATAATATAAAACAATATTGTAGAAAAATATCAATCTAAGTCAACATAGGTGGAAATAAAAACATGATCCAACATTAAACATGATTTTCTTTATCTATAGTGAACTTGGTTTATTTATTTGATGATAAAACTGAGCTTCTCAACATAAAAAAACTACCATCTTATTAGAGAATTAAAGTTGATATTTCTATATAATCGAGCCTATCGAGCTAACGAACTGTTCACGAGCAGCTCACGAGCTGGCTCGTTAACAAACGAGCTAAGATAGAGGCTCGGCTTGGTTCATTAAGAAGACCGAGCCGAGCCGAGCCGAGCCAAAACCATGATCGAGCCGAGCTGGCTCGCGAGCCTCGAGCTTTTTTGCCAGCCCTAGCCGTGGAGAAACCATCACCCGTTGTTTTGTAGAAGTGTTAAGATATTATGCACCGAAGTCCACAAAAAAAGAAGAAGCTATTATGCATCACTTGCATCCAAAAGCTTAAACTACTAAAAAAGAGTATGCAATTCACTTAAGTTTCAACACTCCCCCTTATATGGGGGCTCTGTCAAGCCTGGAAATATGATTGACACAGTGAACATATGACAGGAAAGTGCTGTTGGCAGTCTTTAAGTCTAACAGACAAAATCCGCAAGCTTACGGATACCGATGTAGCTTTCACCTGAGAGTATTCCATGGTATCGTATTTATCCACATGAAACGAGAAGTGTACTATCTCAAATCTAATCAGATCCGAACAGATGAACAAAAGATAAATAAAGTAGTAAATGATAAAGTCCTAGGGCCAGGCAATCTAATGTAGAGGACTGACTAAATGAGTAACTTGGTAAGAGTCTAAATTTATTATCCGCTTCGGGGCACAAACATGCCAAAGCAGCAACCCGATAATTAGATTCAACTACTCTGGGGATCTGCTTGCTATTGAAAACCCTACTAATCAATAACCTAGACATGGTGGATTACAAAGACCGGTATGCCTGCCACACGTACTCGCGGTTACCTTCCTCCGTGGGGTCAAGAGCAAATAAGGGATAACTCTAGATCTAAACACCACGTTTACACCTATCATCACTACTAGCGAGAATTCGATAAGCTAGTCTATGCAGTAAATATATACTTACTACATACCTGAAACCCGCAGATAGATAAAGAAGAGCACCTTACTTCATTAATCAAATAGCAATACTCTACATGTTACTCGACCCACAAGACTAAGGGAGCTACTCCCAAAGGAAGTACATACCCGAAGCACGGAAGAAGAAGAGCTTCGGCATCCCCGGAGGTTCCGCCCTTCCCTTGCCTCTCACTCACTCCCTACACTACAACTGTGTGGGCAACGCTTCGCTTCTCAAGTTCTCTTTAAACTCAGGTGTGCCTTGAAGTGAGGGAGGGGTCCTCTATTTGTAGTGTGGAGGTGCTTTGAGAGAGTGGAGAAGGTCCCTACATGCTTGGAGGATTTCGTGGAATATTCTTTTTTTGCCGACGTCTCCTTGCTTGGCGGGTGCGTAAGTTTCTTGTGACCGACTCTACAGCCCACTGGACAAAGGTGGGCCCGTTTGGAGAAAATCATAGGCCGGCCAGCCTAGGTGGGAGGCCGGCCGACCATCAATTGTTGTGTATGGTCATCAACTTTCACGTGGACGCTTTGGATCGCTTCGTGGTGTCAGTTTTAAAGTCGGATACCTTTTGAGGGCGGCAAGGGTGAAGTTATCGTCAGTTTTAGGCTCAAAGCCCACTTTCTAGAATGTCGTTTGTTCATCTACGCAGGGGTACTTGGGCTAGATGTTTTGGATTAATGTAGCCCATCGAAGGAAGATCGGGATCAACAGAGAGAAAAGTAGGTCGGCCGGCCTCCCAGCCTAGGTGGGAGGCCGGCCGACCATCAATTGTTGTGTATGGTCATCAACTTTCACGTGGACGCTTTGGATCGCTTCGTGGTGTCAGTTTTAAAGTCGGATACCTTTTGAGGGCGGCAAGGGTGAAGTTATCGTCAGTTTTAGGCTCAAAGCCCACTTTCTAGAATGTCGTTTGTTCATCTACGCAGGGGTACTTGGGCTAGATGTTTTGGATTAATGTAGCCCATCGAAGGAAGATCGGGATCAACAGAGAGAAAAGTAGGCCGGCCGGCCAACAATTTTCAGTGTTTCCTCAAATCTTCTGCAGGCCATAACTTCTACTCCCAAACTCCGAATTGGGCGAACCAAAAGTCCATTTTGACTATCTCGACGAGGAATTTGCCATGGTGAGGTAAAATTTGGGATTTGAATAATTATTTCCATGTGTAATTTTGGTTCCTTCCTTGTATGGCGTTTATATGTCGGCCCACGGCCTTGGTTGAGTGAAAATTTAATACCTGCAACGAAAACTCACCGAAACTCGTGGAGAAGCATTAGTTAGAAATAAAATTCTATGTTTGTCCTTGTGTGAGCCTCATTCTTATTATGTTGGGGATAAAAATTGGTCAATAACAACCGCCAAATGGTGCCACTAGGATTCGAACTCAATATTTGTGACTCTAATACAAGATAAACTACTCAGATGCACCCATCAACTTAATCTAACAGGCCAGTTAACACGTGCATCTACATGGGCTAGTAGAAACTTTTAGTTAAAAAATGATTGTGGGTTCAAGATTTTGGATCTCGGAAAGAGGAAGTAATAATGATAAATAAGAATGCAACTTAGATTGTTAGAAACATGACACCAACTAAAGTCTCCCACCAAGTTTGGGAACATTTTTTTTTTTTTGAAAAAACAGAAGAGGAAAATGTTCGCATACATGTATATATGAGCACTCACGCCCTATGAATACAATCACACACGCCCTATCCCAATGAACGTCTGCCAGAGACCGAACCGACTAATCTTGAAATTGATTAAGTCACCACAAGCATCTTAGTGTCAAGAGGGCGTCACCTTTCACTAAAAAAATAATTAGTGATAAACGCAACACTTGTGCTGATTCCACAGTAGGAAAAGAACTAAAGGTGGTTTTGGTACTTCTGTTCCTACACAAGCCCACACAAGACTTTACTACTTTAGTGTTCACAACATCAGAGCCAGTGAGTAGACTAGGGGAGGATTGTGGTAGCAACCGACTAGATGGAGAGAGAATCTACAACTCCTCGCTACTTGAGTTTTCTCACATCCAAGGCATGGAGAAGCAAGTCTGTGATCCAAGCGATGCTCCTCAATGTGGCGACCGTGAAGAAGGAGGCACCCGTTCACTCAGGTGTGCTTTATGTATTAATGTAGTCCAATTGTCCAAAAAAAATAACCATATAATTAAGTTAAAATATTAAGTTTGGCTCCTCTAATAAGACATGATTTACTCTTTGATCCTCCTCATATGGTTAGTCATAACTTTGTGGTTAGTTGACGTTCAGGTTGGCGATGGTTCGGGGAGGGGGGGGGGGGGGGGGGGGGGTGCACAGAACGTGCGGGAGACCTCCCAGATGGAGGCAAGGAGGACCATGGCATCAACGACAAAATCATGAATTTCTCCTGCACGTACGCAGATTTCCTTCTCACGAGCCATACTTCCCACAAGTTCAGGGCCAAGATCAGCGGGCTGAAGGCTTACATATGGTCGAGATTGGCGAGCGATAGGAAAGGTACAAGCACATTTATTAGGTGTTATGTAGGGTTTTTTTTTTCAATGACATATGGCTTCGACTTATAGAGGTGAGAGAGGAAAGTCATTGTGTATTGCTCATCATGCACCGTAGGCACAATCAGTGAATAAAATTTTGGCCGAAATTCAGCGATTTTTTTGCCAAATTTTAGTTTACCGGTGGGGGCCGGTATTTGATATTACCGGCCGGTTTTGAATATTTTGACCAAATTTCATTCAAATTTCAAAAAAAATCAGACCAAAACCGGCCGAAATTCATCAATTTTCGCCAGTTTTCGTTATATCGCCCTTGTCCGATATTTTTTCAAACCGAAATTCTAAACACTGGGCACAATACACTAGGCTAGAAATTAAACCGTCTTGAGTGCTTAATTGCTTAAAACTTACTCCCTTCGTTTTAAAATATATGACGCCATTGACTTTTTTCGTTACTTTCTTATTCATAAATATTTGTGCAAATAACTAAATGTATAAGTTAATCATAAAGTGCTTTTGATGATAGATCCAACAATATACATTTCATGTTAAGCAACTAATTATTTTCATATGTATTGTTGATCAAAGCTCAACAAAAAAACAATGGTGTCATATAATTAAAAACGGAGAGAGTATATAATAATTGCTTGAGTTAGTTAGTAAGCTTAAGATAGAACAACATATAGTATCATGCATTGTAGAGCTTGAATGAATAAGCCTATCTATTGCTCTTGTTGATGTGCCAATTTTGAATTTAGCAATACTATACGATGAATTGGGAGTAAGCCTGTCTATTGCTCAGTCAATCAATCGCTATCTCAAACAAACCTGGCCTCCACCAACCAGTCCACAAACCAATCACGTGAACCTGCATGCACAAGGCCAGGCTTTCTCTGGCCTGGTTCTAACCCTCAGCCAGACCTGACCCGTCCACCGAACCAATCACCCCCTAGTTCAATGAGAGATGCATCTTATATTTTTTTTCCCTAACCCTTTGTTTCGACATTGCTGAATTTGCACCCGTAAATAGAATAATACAAGACTAACTTAAAACACTCTCTTATTAGGAGGTTTGAAGTCTGAACTATCCATACATCAATCAAGGGAGCTCGATCTGCTTAAAACATGGCAACGCAAGCACCGTTGTATTACAAGAGCGAGAGCGCGCGCGCACAAAAGCAAAGCATTACACCATGGAGCTTAACTAGATTGCTGCAGGGCAAGGCGCCCGCATGGATTCGCCGAAGAGGTCTTCTAAAGTTTTGGGATGACCGCCCCACGCGGCCGTGGGCTTGTTGACGAGGCGAGAGACGCCGGTGTGCGTGGTCAACGCCCAGAGCACGGTGATGAACTCGCCTCCCTGCACAAGCACGTCCCCATGCGCCTTGACGCGCTCCTCGTCGCTCGACGGCGCCACGAACACCACGAGCTCCGTCCACACGTCGGCTAACATCTTCCACACCCGCCGCACTCCCTCTGAGTCATCTTCTTCGGGCCTCAGCATTCTCCCTAGCCTTGCGCCGTTCCGTACAACTCCTGTTTGATCACCACACGTAGTAGCTTCTTCTGTTGTCTGATCCTTCTTGGCCTCCATGGCCACGATCTTGTTAACTCGTTTGCTCAACGGAGACAGGTAGTAATCCTGGCGCCCAAGCATGCCTCTCAGCTCCGCCTTCATGCTGTCAATAACCGCCTCCGCCTTCTCCGGGTTGTCCGGGAGCAGCTCCGGATGGAAGGCCACCAGGTAAGCACAGTACTTGGACAGAGTAATCGCCACCCTGCTCAAGTCCGCTTCCGTGTTACTCTGAGGTTCGTGTTCCGCCTCCAAGATGCTCGTGGCGATGTGCCACGTGAGGATGACTTCCGCAACACTGCTGCTGTCGCATGCCCAGGAGAGGTTGTCGAGACCGTTCCGTCGCAGCGCGTTCCTTCCGTTGGTAAGAGGTGTATAATTTGCGGTGCCAGTAGCATGAGCATGCTGTACTAGATAATCTATGATGGATTTCTTCACATCTTTGGGTACCAGTTCCTTTCGTAAGCCCAAGGAAAGTGCGGGAACAAAAGGTAACCTGAGTGGCCACCGCAGGTTCAAGGCAGAGAACTGCCGGAAGCTAAGGTTGGGGTGGCTCAGCGTGCTCCGCATATGGAGGAGGCAGTGGAACGCGAGCCGGAAGGATGGGCTCTCACGCCACTGAGGCTTGCTGGTGTAGTTTGCGAGCAGCGACACCATGAACCAGTTGGAAAGCAAGAAAACGAAGAACTCCCAGATCTCCTCGTACAGGAAGATGACAAATAGCAGAGCGGTGATAGCAAGGTCTACGATGGAAAAGAAGGCCGAGGGTGATCGGATGGCTTTGCTGAAAATGCATACGGCTAGCTTGCCAAACCCGAACTGCAGAACGTAGTTGTCGTCGCTGATGCTGCGGAACGCGTAGCTGGTGTCGCCGTTGCCGCAGAGAATAACGGCCATGAGGCACAGCAAGGCCACGACGATGAGGACAAGGAAGTAGTTTACCACGAAGAAGAAGGGGCTCGCAAGGGCGACAGGGACGACGGAGTGGTAGTACTCACAGAGAAAGTTGACCTCATCGTTCATCACTTGGAGCAGTGCCTCCGAGCTCTCACCAATGTCGTTGCAGTGGCAATACAGGCCTTTCAAGATGAGGTCTCGGCAGTCGCGCGCTTCCTCATCGGTCGCCTCCGGCGCGTGCTCGAACTTTCGGCGCAGCAGCTTGAAGAGAGCGAACGAGAGGCAGAGCCTCTTCAAGCCTTTTCTCTGTTCGGCGGAGGTGAAGAGCTCGTCGGACTCGGCGAGCTCCCAAACTTTGCCGACACTAACGACGCTATCGTCAGTGATGGCCATCAGTTTGTACCCATCCGCCGTCGCCTCCTCCACCAACCTCTCTTCTCCCATGACAATGTACTTGCACCTCCTCAACAGCTCGTTCCCATCCCGGTGAACAGCTTGCTCCACATCTCCACCCATGACGGGATGCTGTGCTTGTTCTGGTAGCATCTGGGCCATGTAGGAGCTGATAACCCGGGCATTCTTGCCGTGCGCGTACGAGCGCTTGCCGAGCTCGGTGAAGGCGATCCTCTGCACCACCCTGGTGGCACAAAGAATCCAAAGGATGCTGAACACGGCCTTCCGGCCAGCAGTCTTGATGTTGAAGAAGACGAGGTTTCCCAGCCAAACGACGCGGCCGGCGCGCTGGATGGTGCCCGAGTACCCGCGCATGCGGATCTCGTCCACCTTCTTGCGGAGGAGCTCCACCAGGAGCATCCACGCCAGGATCAGCCCGGCCATCAGCGAGAGGTCGCCGGCGCCGCCGCCACTCGCCGTATTCGAGCTCATCGTCGCTGAAGTAGCCGAGTGCCTGGCGGCGTTCTTGGCCTCGGAGAAGAGGTAGGACATGACGGGGAGGAAGAGGGAGAGCGCCGAGGTGAGGAAGAGGCGGACCCTGGGGTCCAGGATGGCGCTGATGTCGGAGACGCCGCTGAAGAGGTTGAGGTTGAAGAAGAGGCCGGCGAGGACGAACATGATGACGGAGGCCGACACCATGGCCAGCTCGTTGCTCTGGTCGGTGTAGGACGACGTGAGGTTGCTGATGTACTGGTCGATGTTTTGTGGGCAGAATTTCGTCTGGTTGATGTAGAAGTGAAGGTGAGCCATAGTTCTAGGAGCGAGATGGTGGGGTGGGGTGGGGCGATGGAGCCTTTGCAGTCGCACTAGTTATAGGCCACTACGCAGGCTCAATGCTCTCCGGATCGAGCCGGTTAATTTTGAACAAGTTAGTACCACTTACCAGTGAGTTAAACAAGCAAGGTCCACAAAGCATGCGCAGCGCCTCCGCGGCTTCAAGATCTGGACAACAAATCAAACTGGCTTATGTAAACCAGTCGCTTTTGTACGCGAGCTTATAAGCCCGGACTCGAAATCACACCATGGACGCCTAACAGACAGATAAACAGTAGACAGAGACATGCTCTGGGAGTAACACACCAGACATAATAGACGGCCAAGCCTAATTAAGAAGCTGTAATCGGTAGAATAGACAGCTAAGCTCTTGTTGTTTTTCAGTTGCCCGCTAGCGCTGCTGCCGCTGTCTTGCTCCTCAGATCAACACGCAATGCGGCGGAAGCCCACGGCCCCGCCGGCGAGGTCGTACAGCACCTCGATGGTCTGCTGCTGCACGTTGCCGAGCACCCCCGCGGCGACGTCGTCGGCGTTGGCCGCGAAGGCGAGGCAGTCGTTGAACAGGACACCCGACGCGTCCAGCTCCACGACGGCGTCCTGGTCGAACACCAGCTCCACCCTGGGCAGGGTCACCACGGGCACGCCCGTGAAGTCGAAGCAGGTGTCCAGGTTCCCCTTGGGCGGCGCCGCGCGGTACGCGGCCATGCGGCTCCTGAACTCGGCCCGCAGCGCGTCGTACGCCGTGAGCGGCAGCCGGGTGATGGCCGTGCGGGAGTCCAGCACCGCGCCGGCCGCGAACACCTCGGTGGGCACGCCGAGGTTCTTCCCGGCCACGGTGATGTCCCGGAGCAGCACGCGGTGGAACGTCGCCGGCGACGCGCCGTCCCGGAGCATGGGCGTGAGCACGAACCTGGAGGACTCCGCGATCGGCGACCCGAGCGAGAAGAAGCCCGGGTAGCTCGACGTGGGCGGGATGCAGTAGGAGAAGGCGTTCCCGTAGGTGGCCGCGGTCTGCGACACCAGCGACTCCCTGCCGCCGCCGAGCCCCATGATCCCGGCGGCGTTCTGCTGGCTGCTGCCGATGCTGCCCTGCTCGGCGTGGCTGCAGCCGAACTTGAACCGGCGGATCGTGTTGGTGGCGCCGGCGCCGATGGCGAGCACGTCGGAGCCGTACGTCCCCGAAGAGGTGAGGCCGTCAGGGGAGGAGGTGATGTACTGGCACTGGTTGCTGACGCAGCCGTTGGCGTGGGAGCCGAGACGCGCGCAGTCGGTTGAGTTGCAGGGGAAGGCGGCGTAGGTGCTCGACCTGGCTGGGTCGTAGGACGGGCACGGCGGGTTGGGGCAGGGCAGGCACCGCACCCACGGCACGTCGCTGGCCGTGTCCACCATCACCGTCTGGGACACTCCTCCCGGCTGCTGGATCGACGACGACCCGCCGCCGCCGGTCGCCGCCGGGCGAATGGTTTGCTGGGACTGCGAAATCTTGCCTTTGGTTACTTCTTTATCATCAGTTTTGTGTGTAATAGAACTGCAAATCGAGAATCTTGTGGGAACGGCATATCTAGATAGCTAGGCGGTTTCCTACGTACCGTCGAAGAAGTGCCCATGTTGACATCAAGCACGGGCCCGGTGTTCATTTGGGTCGACGTGCATTTCGCCGCGTGCTTCTTCTTCTTCTTCTCATCGGCAACACCAGAGAGTCTCCTCTGGATGTCGTCCACTCGGAGCTGGTCCTGCCGGAGCAGCTCGGCCAGGGGCGGCGGCTTACCGCGTGCCGACGACGACGGTGAACACGAGCCGTGCAAGTGACTCAATGGTACCCACGTGCGGTTCGGGGGCACAGGCACTGCACTCCAACCAACAATATTATTAGGAGACTTAATTATTTTCACTCCAATACACAGGTGCCGAAAAGAAGGAAAATATTGTTAGGGCTGCATATATATATACTCCGAGTTTGTGAAAGACGTGATACCACTCTGAAATAAATGCATCCATGTATATACGTAGTTTATACGGCTGCTGAAGGTACGTACCCCTGTGTCCGGAGCAGACAGCTTTCGCTTTCAGCGAGCTGATTGCCACGAGTGTGTAGCCGTTGTTGTCATCTTCCGCTGCATGGGCACTTGGAGAAGAACCGAACAAGAGCACAAGTACCAGCAGCGCCAAAGCAACCGCCATGTTATCTTGATTGCTCAGCTTGCTTTCGTTCGCGCTTCGGTGCTCAGCCTTCCCATGGCTCCCTAGTATATATAGGCGATTGACACAGCCAGTCAACGCATGTCATGGTGGACGCGGCTCGATCGTGCTCCCATGGTTCCTACGGTGAACTGCTCCAAAAAAAAAATGGTTCCTACGGTGAAAACCTCATTTTCCGGGTTGAGGTGTTGAGCATGACCTGCTAAACGAGGTCTTGGCAAAACTGGGTGCCGAGGGAACACGCAAAGCTTCTAACCTTTTGTTCTAATAATGTTGAAACTCGTAGCTACGCTCCCTATCCCTGTATTTTTAATCTGTTGCTCCATGACGTTTCCTTTCGGCCATAGTAATAGCTACTGTCCCCATAAGCCGAAGACCCCAAGTTTGAAAAAGTAGTCACAATAACATGAGTAATTAAATTCTCATGATAGACATGAGCATTGTGAGTTTCAAAATTTACATGGTACTCACCTCTCCATGGACCGCAAGGATCATCTAAGAGTAATTAATTTTAGATCCGATAGAAATTAATTAGTGACATTAGTATTTTGGATTACTTGAGTACTTCGTACAGTGCTGTCCAGCATACAGATATAATCCCTCTGTCCTTAATATAGGGTGTTTTAGAGTTCAAATTTATCCTTAAATGTAGAGCGTTTTAATTAAGGATAGCAGTATATAACAAACTTTGGGGTTGGGGGAGAGATGGGCTGAGGTAAAAATGAGAGGTATAGTAGTCTTTTGACTCATAAATTATTTTTGTATTTGAATGCTAAAAAACTATATATTTAGGGACGTGTGGAGCATATTGATGTGAACAGATCGGAACATACGGCCTTGTTTGAGGAAAGGTGAATCCACTTGCGAAAGGGCATGTAGCATAGTGGTTATAAGAGTCTTAGTAGCATCTCAAGTTCTGAGTTCGACTCTTCGTGGGAGCGAATTTCCTAAGATTTAACGACGTTGTGCATTCAATGGGAGGCGACGTCCCCATCGACAACGAGACGCCCTGTAATGACTTCGTGAATCTCAAGACCAGCCGGTCCAGTATTTTGGAGGCGCTCATAGGGGTAAGGGTTCCGTGCGTGTGTTCATAGAGGTGAGTACTCGTGCGTGTTTGTGATTGTCTCGCGCGTGTTTGTGAGTGTCTCTGTACCGTGTTTCATAAATAAATAAAAAGTGGTGAATCCACTTAGGATTAAGAAGGTAAATCAGTTCATCATTTTTCACTCCAACATAAGTGGATTGATTTTTTTTTTCTTCCAAACAAGACCTCCATGGGAGATAGGGGAACTCGTCAAGCAAGCCGGCAAGCTCCACAAGCTACTTCCCCCTCTACACATAATCTTGAAACAGACTCAAACTAAAACATGATGCTTAACAAATGCAGCCATGCATGGGAAATCAGTTCATCGAAGTGACTGTATGTCTGCACTCTCCGTGCAGCGAATGTCCTGCCTGCCACTCCCGGAGGCCTTCCCGCCGACGACGAGCGGCCAGCAGTAGTAGGTCGTCCCCGGACGGGTCCTGTTGATCCCGGACCTCACCTCGGTGACGAGGATGCCGTCCACCCGCATCGCCGCGTCTCTGATGACGCCGCGCTCCGCGTACAGCATGTCCAAGTAGAACTTGTCCATAGAGACAGAGTCACCTTCCACTTCCGCGATGGTGACCACCGCCGCCTGCTGCGCCACGGCGACGTCGCCCGGTCTGAAGAAGATGATGCAGTCATCGTCCAGTTCGGTCGTCGACTCCAACGTCTTGTTGTTGAAGAGGTACGCGGTGATGTTGGTGAAGTACATGCGGACGCGGCCGCTGGGATTCTCGGCCCGGAGGTTGAGGCCCAAGGTCACCGCCTCTTCCGGCGGCAGCGGCGTCGACGACACGGAGCCCTCGACGACCCAGAGGCGCAGCGAGTCGGGGCGGAGGACCACCTTGATGGCGTTGACGATGACGGCGACGATGAGCACGGTCAGCACGGCGGCCACGGCGTACCGCGCCGCGTCCAGCCACCGGAACGTCGAGCCGCCGCCGGCCACTCTCATAGCGCCTTCAAATGCGGCGCAGCCTTATTACCTTCTCTGTTCGCATCAATGCATAGCGACAGGGGGTGTGAATCGGATGAACGCCAAACCCATTAATTTATACTGCTACTCCTACATCAGTTGCCTGTAAAGTCGAGCAGGCGAAGCCGCGCACCAATGGGAGCGTGCATTGTGTTCGACTACAAGACTAGTACTAGCAAAGTATTGTGGCGTTTCAGGCTCCTTTTTGTTGGAAGAAACACATGGTGGATGGTGTAGCGGTGAGCCACGAGTTTATGCTTCTATCCACCAGATAGATGTTCCAAATCTCGGCTTCCAACTTTTTCACAAGTCCGGACAATAAGGTCCTATCATGCATTGCTCATAAGACGGCACTAATGTACTTGAACTTTAAACGACGAAATATGTTGATTTTTGTGAGTGTGGCATTAGTGTGCATCTGTAGCGAGGTTTGCGTGCTAACGAGTTTTGCTTACGCTATAAATAGAAGCGGTGCAACAAAAAGAGATTTGCTAGTTCATAGTTGCCTCAGATTTTGTAAATATCCTAGTCACATTGTCGGAACAAATAAAATGAACAAGCTAGATCATGTTTTAATTCAAACTGGAACATTTAGTTTTTAGGCAGGTACAAAGGTATTGTTTCATATGTGGTATTATGTATGACACGTAATCATAAGACGATTTATGAGACCACACATACAATAGATGATTGTTTTAGTTGTCTCGTAATAATTGCATCTTCCCTTAATTTATAGATTAGAAAAAGAAATGTTTATGAGTTATATGGCAACTACAACTCGTATAATGGTCTGTAAGCCATCTCATACTTCTAAATTTTAGCGTTTGAGGTGGTTACCTCGTGAAACAACCGTCTCTTTTTTTTACCTCCTTCTCTCTCTTCCACCTCATAAAAAATACTAGGGTTAATTGTGAATTCCACCCCATAAGTTGCCTCTAGTTTGATATTCCCCCCATAAGTTCGTTTGTTGCAAAAACCACCCCACCTCACCCCAGTTTTGTTGCAAAAACCACTTCAGTTTTCATGTACTCTCTCAAATAGGCTCAAAATTTTACCGTTGACGCTTGAATACATGAGTCGATTAATTTAGTTCGAGTTGAGTTTTGGAATTTGGCCGTATCTTATACTGTTGTAGACCTATCGCACTAAAACTCATTGTTTAATTTGTATTTTAAACGTCTACATCTGTAGCCGAACATAGCAAATTCAACTGCTCGACGGTCCCATCGCTACTGTACACAGGTGTGAGACTCGAGTTAGGAGATAAACTTGCATTTTCGTGACATTTTTTAGGCTATTTGGGAGAGTACATGGAAACCGGGGTGGTTTTTGCAACAAAATTGGAGTAGGGTGGGATGGTTTTTGTAACAAATGAACTTATGGCGAGGAATATCTATGGGGTGGAATTTGCAATTAAGCCAAAATACTATGTGGCGTTGCATGAGACTGTCTACGTGTAGCGTTGTATCTACCTTTATATGACTAGAAATTTGCATAAGAGTATTTCTTAATCATATCCTATGAAACACATTAAATGCAAACCTAAAATATTATACCTTAAAGCTGGAACATTCATAATATTTCTATGCAGAGGAAGGATATAAGATTAAAAGAGAACTAAAAGATCTACATGGTTGGACCTACATCCAGTAGTTGAAATAGATGAAAAGGTGATCACTAGAGATTAGCAAAATCTCAATCACATGAGAAGGAAACAACTCATAGGAAAACATTAAGGCCCCGTTTGGAATGGAGGATTTCTTCTCCATTCCTGCGGGAATTGAACTGTTTTCTGCGAAATTCCTGTAAAATTCCTGCGTTCCAAACGAGGCCTAAAGTTCTTTTTCCTGCTTCTTAAAGGATGATTTTATCTGTAAGGTTAGTGCTCGTTAACTCTATTTTTATAAATTTATTTTGATTTTTCTATATTATTAACTATGCATGAATTACAATTCACACTTCATCGTTCTGGTGGATGAACTGAATCGTAACCTCTGAAGCGTAAGTTCGCTGTGGCGCTGGGCTTCTGCCACAACCTAAATGCTTCGTAGCCCACTCTAGCACGACCGCACATTCATGTCCTGCTCCCTATTCCGATCACAAGAGGACGGCGACTAGAAGCGACGACCGCGGCGCCCTTCCGAGCGTGTCGTGCGCCGAGCCCCTAGCTTGTCCCCGCGCGCGCTTCATCTTGGGCTCATCCAATTCATTTTGACACAGGTTTTGGCAGATGGATTCATTGAAGGCAGAGTTACCTCTTCCATCAGAGGTCTGACGATCGGTTGCAGTATCAAGCTGTGGACTCATCTGGCCGGAGTAATTCCCGCACGACGCTATTGACGGAGACCACAAGTCCACAACCAGGCCTTTGCACCAGCTGATGTCAATCCCTCCATTAGGATCGCAGTGACGTTTAATCGATCCGGCTACAACAATGAAAGCCTTCGCATCAGCTACGCCACCCGCACAGCAGTTGTGGCCACTGTCTGCTTCCCCACGTGAAATTAACGTTCTCGGCTTGCTGCAAACATCCCTGGATCGGGAGGAGGACGACGACCGCGACTTGCGACAGTGCGGTCCGCCGTGGCGCATTCACGATCGTCTGGCGGAGGTCCTACAGCTGCAATTGCTCGGTACTCCTATCCTAGTACGGCTCCTATATATAACTCGCTCACGACGACGGGCGCGTTCGGCGCAGGCCACTTTAAAATTTAGAGAGGTCTAAACTAAAAGAATCTTGTCTTAAATAAAGTTTAATTACAAAACTAACTGCAGAACCTCCTCTAATTCGCGAGACGAATCTAATGAGGGTAGTTAAGCTGTGATTAGACGGTGGTTACTGTAGCATTACTGTAGCATTACTGTAGTAAAACATAGCTTAATTAGGCTCATTAGATTCGTCTCGTAAAGATGTACTCATATGTAAAAAAGTTTTATCAGTAGACTTTATTAGTATTAGATTCTTTTAGTTTAGACCTCTCTAAATTTTAGAGGGGTCGTGTGCGCCGAACGCGCCCGACATTGGACCATGACTTTAGAGACAGTGTGGTGCTCCGATGACATTGGACCATGACTTAAAAACAGTGCGGCGCTCCGACGACATTGGGCCATGGCTTCATGAAGATGGACAGAGATGGATGCGCCAACGAGGCAACGGCGACATTGGATCAAATGCAGTAGTACTAGATGCGCCCTGGCCTGCGTTCTGCATGGTCGCCGGGCAGATGGACAGAGGGAGTTACGATCGGCGCTGCGGTTACCAGGCGAATCCCAGAAACTCGCTCGCGATGCATGGTTGACGTACAGTATGGCGAAGATGAAGATGCATAGTAAGCACATGCCATTGCCTGTTTACCTAATCGGGACCCTCTTTATTTTGCCAGCGTGCAGCAGCAGCGCCGTTCATTTCACTTCCACCTACCAAGTCAGCTCATTTTGGACGAATGCGTGCTGCCGTACGTAGCAGCCATTAGATGCACTCTGCAGATCTGGTGTTTGCTGCTGATATAATCTCAGATACGTCACTCCTCATACGTTCCATCATGTCATACATCATGCATGTGTGTCCTTACCCATGTGTGTCATACATCATGTGTGTCCTCATACGTTCCACGAATGGCAAAAGACAGTCTATACAACGCCTGAGCTAATGTGAAATTAGTGGTGGCCTTACCCATCATTAGTATTTAAAAAGTAGCTCTAAACACTCTAGTGTACGCTTATGAATTATATGGATAGTTTCATAGTTTGCTTATGAATTATAACAGCCATTTTACCCCTGGAATTTCACTGCTCGCTGTTTCACTACACAGCCGCGCACGACGTTGATTTAAGTGGCTTTTAGTGCCATACCCATACATGAACGCATGGCGCCTCCAGCGGCCGTCAACCTGAATGCCCTGAACGCCAAGCACTACATTGTGGCTGCTCTCACGGCGACGCTCGCCGTGGCGGTTGTGGTCACCATCTTCTTCGTCGTGCTGAGCCCGGCGCGCATCACCTTCTCCGTCGCCCAAGCCGGCAGCACCCACCAGCCGGCCGGGGACGGCGGCGGCGTGCTGCTAACGCTCACCCTCGCCGCCGGCAACCCGAGCCGGCGCGCGGCGGTGCGGTACGAGAGCATGTTCGTCGACGTGAGCAACAACACGGGGCCCCCGTGGGTGAACTGGATCAGGGCCACCGTCACGACGCGCCTGCCGCTGCGGCAGCCTCGCGCGAGCGTGGCCACCGTGAGCGCGGCGGTGCCGCTGGTGCGGAGCCCATGGACGGAGGCCTTCACGGGAAACATGACGAGCGGGCTCACGGTCATCGTCACCGCCGTGACCCGGTTCAAGGTCGGCATTGCGCAGACGCGGCTGTACGATATCAAGGTGACATGCGGTCCCATCCGCTTCTTCCCCGGCGCAGCTAGGCAGAGCAGCACCGGCGTAGGTGGCCCTCCGGTTGATTGCGCCTAATTGATTGGCAGGCATGTGGTAGCCATTAGCGGCGCACAGTTCGATTCGGTTGTGTGTGTGTGTGTGTGTAATTTTCTTTTTTCATAAAAAAATTATTGCCGAAATTAGTCGAAGCTGCCTGGATGCGTGTATGTGTGTTTAATGAGCTTGATCGGCATGTGTGTGGACGGCGTGATGGTGTGCTAGTTAGTTCATCTTAGACAATGAGAGATGAAGAGAAGAGTGTCATATATGTTCTTGCTTTGGCTCCACTCTTATGTTCCAGCAGCATATGTATTCGTACTTAGCATTGCATTGCATAGTAATTTTTGTGCTAACATTTTGATCAAGTGGACAAAAATAAAAATCAATCGATTCTACCTTTGGGATACTCACACTTATGATTGGGACTCCTGTAGGCCCAAATCCCAATAGCCATTTCCTTAATCGATGATACAAGGTTGAATAACGTTGAGCGCGACAATGAGCACTAAATTGTGCAATTTTTAGGATGCTGAGCAATCCTATTTTTTGTGCAAAATAATGTTTTCTTTAGGATATTTTTTTTTTTGAAATGTTTCTTTATGATTTTGAACGAACGGCGTTTCTCCTTTTCTTTCCCGGGAATGGCTTGATCTTGTTTCCCGGAAAAGAAAGAAGCCCACCTAAGGCCCAAGAAAACCGGGCTATATGTTCACCAGGCCGCCACACCTGCGGACCGCGGCCCCTGCTCCCCACACGTCCGCAGGCCCACGCACGCCCTCGCTTGTCCTGGACTCCTGTCTCCTGGTGGTGTTCCCCCGTTCGTTCCACCCGCGCCGCACGGGAGACGACGGCCGACGCGTCGGTCACGGGCCCGGCTTAGGTGCGCCGGAAAGACGCACCCAACCTACCCAACCACCGCATCCGTGTGACGCAAAACCGGGCCAGCCCACCCGCGATTTCCCCGTGACGACGCTTGAACGAAAGAGCGACTGCAACCTGGGAGAGAGAGAGAGAGCTTGGTGGAACCAGAGAGAGATGGGCTCGAGCAACCCAGCGGCCGACCCCCTGCCCCTCCTCCGCCTCCGCGGCACCCCGGCCGCGCTCGCCCGCCGCGTCGCCATGGCGCGCGACGCCGCCGGGCCCGCGCTCCGGCCCTGGCTCGCCGACCTCGTCCCGCTCCTCGTCATCCTCCTCATCGCAGCACACGTGCTCGCCCTGGTACGCGCCCTGGCTCTCTCTCCTTCGTCCTTCCTGCTCGCTAGTGTGTGTGTGCCTGTGGTGGCAGCTGTTTTTGATTCCGGCTGAATTCGGCTCGCCGTCGCAGGGGTACTGGATCTACAGGCTCGCCACGGACGGGTCCAGGCAGCCCGCGCGGAGCAAGAAGCACTAGGACCCCGCGGATGTAATGTATGGCTCTTCTCCTCCGCTCCTCGTCTTTCTTCTCTCATCGGTTTGGATGCTGATGCTGTTCGAAGAGGGGTGATATTCCTGATCACCCAACTTACTGGCTGCTAGCCTGAAATTTGAAGTGCTGATTGCTGAAATGCTACGTTAAGAAAAGTGAATCTGAACTTAGCTTGCGACTTACTTATGCTGATCCGTGCACCTTCGTGATCCCATATAGTGGTACTCCGTATTACGCAATTTCTTAACTGGTCTGAGTTATGTCAGGCACAGACCATTTCAGCTTTCGTAACTTGCTTGCTGAGCAGTTCATGAACAAAAATGTATGTTTCAAGATATTTGTGGGCCTCTGAGATTTTGATTTGGATTCAATAAAGGAGATTGGATAATGATGCTTTTTGGGGTGGGGTGGTATGTTTGGTGGATCCGGATTGGTTTCCCCATCACTACTTTGGTATGCAATTATTGAACCCTTTTTAGGAGAACAATTATTGAAGCCCGTTGATTCTGATATCTGCATTTTCTCAGTAGTGGTTTGTTAAACTTTTTATGAAAGCATCCTTGAAATTATAACATTAGTTTGTGTGTCTAAACCTTATAGAAATAAACATGTATATGTTGGATTCATGTTTTGAGGAAGTGTTTGATCCTTCAGGGGGCTTCATGTGCTCCCACACATTATTCTTGCATTTATTATGCATTTTTCCTTTTGTAAGAGAGGTTTGATGTCCCCCTGCCTCCCTCAAATTTTCATTGTCAAAATTCCTACTTAGCAGGATTGCATGGCCCTTTTTATTCGAACAATGGGTTGCATTGGCTTATTTTTACTTTATTGGACCATAGACTGGTGGTGAACAAAATTGGCATATGCTGTCTTCTTTCTTCAAAACTAAATTTCATTTTTGTAGGATTTATCATGCTGTGCTTACATTATTCTGTATCCTGAAGTGATACAGATATATTACAAGGGAGCACCATCACAGAATGTATGTAGTCTGTGTATCAGTTCTTAGGTGCCTTAATTGCCAAATCTTGTTCCACGCCCAACTTTAAGTATAAATAGTCAGGGCTTCTGAGTTGAACTGATTGATTTCACCTTTACCACTCTAACATTGATCATCAGGCCTTCTCTTTTTAGCCTAGATTTTGCAAATGAAAGGTGGGAGAAAATGTTCTAGATTTGTGTTCTCTACTTCTCTGAAAAACTTATTTGAGGAAAAAAAAATTGGAGCTCAGATGAAGGTCAATATCTGGTATTCTAACTTAGGAAACCCATATTTTTTAAAAAGAAAAATCGTTTACCATTTTATTTCACCGTGAGCATGAGTAAAGTGCATGGGGACCTCTATCCTTTCCTCTATTCTGCATTTTCTATTAGAAACATTGTTTCTGATGAGTCGATGTCGAGATTACTTGTGGCATGCATCTCTTTCTGAGTCTTCTGTAAGAGACAGTTTGGAGGGGAAAGATAGTTTTATTTTTACACTGCAAATATAAAGATCTGTTGCCTTCTTTGGCAGACGGAAACCCATGACATATGGTTTAACTTTCTTAGTTTTAAAATATGGAAGCATGAAGCAAAAGGTCTTTTAAGTGATCTAGCAGCGCAAATGTATCATGCTCGCATTCTCCTGAGAAACTATACATCAGCTCATTATAGAATGGATTGGCATCATATTCAGGTTTCTAGGTTCACCTTACTAGCTTACTGCCAAATCAGTTGTTTGTTTCTGCGTTTCATCAGTTATAGCAGAGGTTCTAACATACCCTCACGTTGGTCTTTGGAGGACTTGACAATAAAACAACAAATCTGATTTTTTTTTTTTTTTTGTTCGCTCCAAATCTGCGTAGTATCAAGTTTGAACAGCACCAACGGGCATGCCCGATGTTTCAAGCCTTCCAGAATTAACCGTTTTCATCCATTTTGTTGCAGGGGTGCAACCAATGTTTGTGATCTCAGTCTTGCATCCTCTCCTTATTGATCCTCAAGGTTTGCAATATAGGGTGATGACGTGACAAAACACCTGAAAGAACTGAAGACATGGGACCAAATCTCTTCCAGTGGTTTGTTCAGATGTTGATTTCACAAGTGACGTTAGCGGAAATGCGAAAGGATAACCTTTATGACCATAAATAGTTTTTTGTTGTTGAATATATGTTTTCGTGTGTTGACGTCTCTATGTAAAGACACACAGCTGGGTAAGTGTGCCATTCACCTGACGTGGGTTTGTGTGACCTTGTGATCAAACCTTTTGTTTTGATTCAGGAGTGAAGAAGTCTGTGGTCCTTCTTCTGTCTCGTCTGAAGATCGCAATGGAACTCAGAGTGTGTTTTGTTTGTGTACAAGAGTCTAGACAGGCTTAGCTAATGTAGAAAAATCCCTTTTGACATGTCATTCCTCTGGTTTCTTGTTCTTCTGTTTACAGTTCCAGATAATCACATCGCGCCGCATATGCTGACTGCCAGTGTTTCTAAGATGATCGAGTAATTAGGTGACGTGTCACCATTTTGTCGGCAATGTATTCTTCCGGTCAGTAACACTTGCTAGATCATAGGAAGGCAAAAGTAAAAATTAACTGCAACTTACAAGGGGACATCATTAATCCATACAAAATCACAGAAAGCGGCCTGCCGGATGGCACCGAGAGAGAGAGAGAGAGAGAGAAGCTGTGAGAACAACTCGTGCGCATGAGAGATTGAGAGGGCACCAAACGCATCCAGCAGCTTCGCTTTGCGTTTCTTGCTTAAAAAGAGGGTTCCTGTTTCGCCTTTCCTCGTGGGGCGGCGAGACAAACGGTACAAAGCGCAAATAGACGCACAACAGATCGCATATTCGCACGGCACAGCTACCAGAGAATGGAACTGCCATTTTCCATGTGGGGGGCTGTGGAGCCCAATCTCCTGAAACATTCTGGTCTCGAACCATGCAGTAGAAAGAAAAGATAATCTGTCAGGTATCCAATCTCCCATAGTAACAGCATGAATGCATCAGTAATCAACGCTTTGTTTAACCGGGGAAAAAAGATAAAGAAATTAATCACACAACAATGGAGATAAAAGAGGTCTATTAGATCATGATGTACTAAGTCAATTAACACATGGTATGATCACAGGGAGGATGGGCTGAATATTTCACTGTGGCCATTTAGGATTCAGCTAACGGCAGACAATGCAGAGGACGACAGCGACGATGATGATCAAGATGAGGAGCGGCAGCGATATGATCAGCACGAACTCCATCCTGTCTACCTGCAGAACAGATCAAAAGCTCAGATTATAATTCGCAACTAGCGATAGCAAAAGAATTGTAATATTCATGTTCAGAGTATAGTTTTTAACTGAACTGTTATACAACTTGAGGAATTGAACTACACAAACAATACACATATTTGATGATATAATTTGCCGAGTTGTTGTAGTGCAATAAGTTATGTATAGAATGGCACTCACATCCCTGGTCTGCTATTACAACTGCATTAACCACGCATGAACAACAGTTGTGTGATGTTTGATGATTCCAACCCAACATGCTAAGGAATTCAGGAAACAGAAGCACAGGACTAATTCTAAATCTTTTGTTATTCCACACATGACCTGAACCTAGTGGATGAAACCACAGCCATGGAGTTGGAAAGATGAAGAGTCCAATTCCCTTAGAAAGAGATAATACTTGAATCAAACCACACCCGACACGAACTGATTCTTTGTCGGTGTGGCCATTTGGATGGAACTAGTCCTTAGGACTTCTAGAACAGAGCACATTACAGAAGGTCAAAGTGGTAGCCTGGTAGGAGATAGATAGGTTGGCTCACTACTGGTTGTTTCCTTGGATTCGAATAAGAATATGAGGTGACAACGGATGATATCATTTTTGTTTTCCCTGTGACTTAGACTATCTGGTGATCAACACTTAGCCTATTTACTAGGTCTTTCCTACCTTTGGCAACTTGATTACTAGAATCACTTGGCATGGTATTGACAGGATCAGTCCACTAGTCAACAGATGAGTCTCGAAACCTGGAACCTGGTCTAGAATAATTGAATGGTACAGTACTTGCTCCCTCAACCACTCCATTTCCTAACCCATGCATCAAGTGTGATGGAGCTAGCTGCTCTTAACAATTATTTTGGCTTCAATTGAAAGCTACACAAATTAAAACAAAACATATGGGGGGGAACAATCTTGATGTAAGCAGAACACTATAGCCACGGCAGATTCATTCGTAGAACAACTGGAATCACCGACACATGGAGAGACAACGCTCCGAGACGCAAAAGAAAATTCCAAAAAAAATTCATCACGAAAACGAGGTAAAAGGAAGACGAAACCGCATGTTTACGGGTCCACGGGGGAGTGGATCGGATCATGGCAATAACCATGAAGCCTAGAACTACACAAGTACACCTTGAGCCCTGGAACCGAATAGATTCTGGGCAGGCCGCGCAGGGAATGGCGCAGGCGACAGACGGAATCCTCGAACGGATTGCGAAAGGACAGACAAGTGGAGGAGGCGTAGGGAGCAGTACCTGCGCGGATCGAGCTGCTCTTCTCTGAACGTCCGGCTCTTCTCTCGGGCCAGTAATCCGGAGAAGGGAGACGACAGAGCGCAATTAGTGAGATGCCGACGGGGAAGAAGAGGCGAGTCGCGCGAGAGCACAACGAAAGGAAAGGGAAGAAGGCGACGCGGGTCGGGTGGTGGGAGCCCGTTAAATTATTCAGCCGAGGAGAGGAGAAAGCCGACGCGAAAACGCGGGCCACGTGCCGCGCCGCGCCGGAGGCCTGAATCTAGCTGGACTGGACGGTGCGTGCATGACAGTGAGAGCGAAGCCAGCTAGAAGCGCTGAGCCGCTGCTTGGTCATTGGCCATTTCGTCACTCCTCAGTAACCACAGGATCACACTCACAGCACGCTTGCTCACGTCTCGCTACAGCAGATGAAAAGAAAGCTCGAGAAATTTCTTCGTTACAAAGACAAAGCTAGTGCCGACGCTGCGTGCATGATGGTGTGTGTGTGTGGAATCGATGCCTTTTGTTTTTCGAGTCAAAAATAAAAGGAAAAAGACAAGAGAGTGACCACTAATCAAATGCTCCAATCACAATTTCACACCGGTAGTGGAGACACACTCACACGCACGCTCTATTACGATGTGATTACAAAATCATAAGATGCTGATGAACAGGCGAAGACGGCCATGGATGGATCCCAGCCCATGGTGCAAGAGCTGGATTTGGTGGCGAAGCGCATGATCAGCGGCAGATGATGCAGAGGATGACGGCGATGATTATAACGAGGGCCACCAGCGGCAGCGAGATCACCAGCACCAGCTGCATCGTGCGCTAGTTGGAGTGTTTATAAGGGCGACCTGCAAAACGGGAGAAAAATAACACGGTCACGTTTGAGCAGAGCAGGTGCAGAGAACAGGCAAACAGAGCACCGGTGGTCTTCACTTGCATAGAAACTACAGTCACGGCTCGCAAGATTTGTGCCGGGTAGAAAGAAACAGTATTATGCTACCGGACCTGCATGGTTTTTGAACTGGCACCGGCAAGAGTTTCATCGGTCCAATATGTTGGTACAATAAAGTCTATCTGCATGCGTAGCTCGAGTGGAGATAAGCCAAGTAACTCGACCAACTAAAGCGGATTTTCTTATGTGCACCGTTCCGATCTAAACAGAGATGACTAGGCGAGCCCAGAACTAGCTAGCTAGTTTGTCATAAAATCCAAAGTGGTGAACCCAAAGTCGAGCCAGGCCTGAGG
This sequence comes from Eragrostis curvula, assembly GCA_007726485.1. Taxonomy (NCBI): domain Eukaryota; kingdom Viridiplantae; phylum Streptophyta; class Magnoliopsida; order Poales; family Poaceae; genus Eragrostis; species Eragrostis curvula. The sequence continues at coordinate 23,098,781 of CM017439.1, read as the reverse complement.
GGACTCTCACTTACCGCAGGTTGGGACGACGTCGAAGGCGTGCAACTGGCTCTCCCTCCTTCCTGGCGTTCTCGCGATCGACGGAGTCCAAGAGAACTTTTCTGGTTCTTGATCAAGAGGATGAACGAGGCAGTGCAGGCAGGCTAGGAGCCGGGTTAAATGGAGTCGGAAGGGACGGGTTCGTTGGAGAAAGCACAGGGAATCGTCCGTCGGGAGTCCCCTGTTAAGTACGAGCTGGAAGAGAATCGAAGCAGCGGCGGCAAATTCCCAAAAAGGTGACTCGTGCCTGCCACTTATTCGGTGCCTCTCGCCTTTCATCATTCCATCGGTCTCTGGTACGCGAAGCATCTAGGCCGCGCTGGATCCTTGCGCCTTGTTTGAACACGGGAAGAGATGGCACGCACCAGTACAGTCGTCAATCGCTGGAGGAAAGGCGAGTGATCTTGCTCACCAGTTCGACATCTAGCCGATGCTGACAGGGCATCGATCAGAGAGAGAGAGAGAGAGAGAGAGGTGGTGGCGTGTCCGCGGCGAGCGGATACGTTTTCTTGCGCGGATTCGGGGACGCCGTTGTGTGCAACGAACCTTTTCTGTCGGCCGGGTCGAGACGAACCGTCCCGGCGCCGTAGACTCTTGTTGCGGCGTTGCTCGGTTGATGACGCACGCGCGCGCTACTTCTTCCATGGGAGACCTCGTCGTGAGGTGGCACTGGCACCTATAGCATGGTTCCTAATAAAACTCATTTCTTATACCGTAACATGATATAGGTAACCTACTCTACCACCATTTTTTTTTCTTTTGGGCCAATTCAAGGAGACCTGTGCTGCCCATAAAACTTCTTCAGTAACTGTAGTTTCATTTGAATTATGGATTTTATGTACACAAACTAATTTTACATCTGAATGACCAATTCTATTTTCCTTTGGAATAAGCCAACAACCAATGGTAAGATGAGGCAAAATACAATTTCACGGTGAGGCCAAGAGCTGGTATGCTCGAGCCCCGCAAATCTCCTCCAACACTAGCATCGGTCGCGACCCTCTATGCCGGCATGCATGATATAGGGCTGGCAACAACACTAACATATTTTAGAGTTTGCGACATGCGTCAATTCGTCGTCGTTATTGGTGGAATTTGTTTGCAGCTATCATAGACATACAACTCCAATCGCAGGGGAGCGGTTTGGATAGTTTTCTCTTGGTTTCTTGCGGTTTTGCAAACCATTTACACCACCAATAAACTATAAGTACACACCCACTCTAGAGAGAGTCAGCCCACCGACACAAGAAGTGGATATCATCGCCAATGGAAACGTTAGGAGCACACATGCCATAAGGTGGGACAGATGACCATCGCGACTCACAACAATTGCGCTCTTTTACAGTACTGAAAGATTTGTTGGCTTGATACTTTGTAAATCATATATGCAACTGCTGCAGGGGACATCCCCCCCCCCCCCCACCCCCCTAGGGCCCCGCTGACATGTCAAAAGACTTTAGGCCCCTAGTATCCAATTGTTTTCCCTTGTTCAAGTGGGACAACATCACAATACAGCTGCATGGAAGGCATGTTTTTTTTTTTTGGTGACTCTTGTTCGCTTGCCTACACACATAGTCATGATTTATTTGTTTTTGGATAGAAAAAGGGATGCAATCTTTTTTCATTACATGGCACCTACGAGTGGGGGTAGATTGAAATGCTCGTAAGAAGCAGAGTCAACGAGCAAACGACCGACTGAGCCTCGCTTAATAGCGGCCAAAGAAATAAGTATATATAGGTGAATCGTTTAAGCAAGTGATAGAGATGTCGAGTAGAAAAAGGTTCATTATTAGTTTGGATGCTTAGCTGATAAGAATCATAAGTGCATTTATGCATCGATGGGATGGACTAAAAAGTTTTTCTTATCAATCCTTTATCGTTAAATTTGTCAAGACACACTTGGGCCGTTGCCTCACCCGGACAACCGCATGGTTGCCGAACATCCTTTCCATGATCCTCAAACTCAAAGAACAAAAAAATAAAAATAAAAAATACTTTATAGCTTGCCGGCGAAAGATATTGCCGATGAAAGCCGGATTGTACCCCCATCAAAAGTTGTTCGTGTGTGTTCGTACTTCGACGACTCCACCAGTCCAGCACCCTCCGCCCGGCCGGCGTGGCACACCCAGACCGCAATGAACGGCGCCGCCCCCAAACGCTTCCCAGATCAGACCTGACGAGGGCACAGCGGACCGGACGGGCAGTAACGCGAGGCGAAGAGGTTGACCGGCGACGAGGGGCTCACGGTCACCAGGTGGCTCCACGGCGTGCTGCAGACAGGGCACGCGCTGCCGGAGATGCAACGGAGGTGGAAGCCGTGGCGGCACTCGAACGTGACGGTGGCCTGCTGGCCTCGTCGGCCGCCCGTGTCTCCGCGGCAGACGGCGCACGTTGGCGTCGACGACTGAGCTTCCGGCGGCGGCGCGGGTGCCTGCTGCTCAGACACGAGAGGAGGAGGCATTGCTTATTGGCTCCAGTCCGGGGAAGGACAACGGAAACAAGAAAGCTTGGGAGCTCTTCGACGACGGGGAACGCTCTGGGAACAGGTCGGCCCGAGGATGGCTCACACGATGGCCGACTGATGACGGGGCATAAGCCTGTGTCCGGCGCTGGGGGTGACACCACGGCCGACGTGTCGCTCCAGCGAGCGGAGCAGAACGGGCAGAAGGCGATGCCGGAGACGCAGCCGATGTGGAACGTGTGGGAGCACTTAGACGTGAAGGCGGTGTGCCATGGTTGCATGGGGCTGAGGCAGACCTGGCACTCGCTGTCGTCGACCTTGGCCGCCATGATGCAATCAGATCTCGTGTTTCCGATATGGCAGTGGTAGCCGTCGATTGTACTCGTATTTAACCAACGTGGAACAGAGTAAACGTGCTGCTCACGCAGAACAGAGCACCGGAAGAACCGACTGAGACCCAGAAAAACAGAGTAAGACTATCTCCAACGGTGAAGGGCACCCATATCCAAACTACATGTTGATTTCCTTCAAAGTAGGTGACCAAAAAACACTCGTCTCCACCGGAAGTACCAAAACACCCGACACCTTCTTCCTCCTCCCGCTTCCACCGCGCCGCGCCGCGCTGCCGCTGCCGCCCCCGCGCCGCGGCGCCCTCGCCGGGAGCCCGCGCCTCCTTGCCCAGCTCGCCGCGGTGGAGCAGCAGCTCGCCATGGGGATCGTGGAGCAGCCGCTCGAATTCATGGGGAAAGGTTGATTTGAGAGGGAAAAGCTCAATTGCAATTGAGGGCAGCCATGGAGGAGGACGCAACGCCGGCAGCCTGCACATGACCACCAATCTCCATGTCAAGCACCATGACCACAATTGACAAAGCTTCATCAGCTCGCCTCGCTGCGCACGGACGGACTGCACATGACCACCAATCTCCATGTCAAGCACCGTGCCTCTTCAATTTACAGCTCACGGTGAGCTTCATTCCAAAATCAATTGCTTGGGGAAGATCAATTTGCAGCTCACGGTGAGCTCCATCTGAAAATTGTGCTGCCCCAGTCTAGCTTGCACACCGAAATTGAGGTTCGTTGCTGCCTCAATCGAACTTGCCGTCCCAATCGAGCTTCACGCGCCGCCCGTCCGCGCCCACCACTCATCGCGATGACGGCAGCGCGGGAAGCGGAGGCGGCTCGCACGTGCGCGGCAGCAGATAGGAAGAGGAGTAGGGCGAGGAGGAGCAGGGGAAGAGCAGAGCAGGCCGCGCGCCTCTCGCGGGCCACCGTCGACCTGTCCCGGCTCGTCGCCGAGGCGCGGGCCTGCGTCCGGCTCTGCTTCTGACGCCGGCGACCGTCGCGGAGGCACGGGCCTGCGTCGCCTGCTGCCGGCGCCGGCGTGTACTGGCGGAAGGGCTCGGAGGTGGGGGAGGCAAGGCGGCGGCGGTGGGAGTCGGCGAGCAGGCCGCGGTGGGAGCCGACGAGAAAGAAGAAGCCGAGCCGAATACGGCGGCTCTGCATTCAGCAGGTCCCCAGCCCACAAGCCCAATAGACTAGCAGCAGGCCCGATGAAGTTCAGTACCATTCGGCCCAACTTGGAGCGTTCCCTTCTGCAGACGTTGAAATCCCCTTCTCTTCCCTTAAACCTCGACCAGTCGACCCAACCACACCGCCGGCGAGCTCGTGAAGGCCCTGCCCGAGGCGCCACGGAGCTGCCGCCCGCTCTCCAGAACCTTTGGCTGTCGCGGCCTAGTACCCCCGCCATGAAACCCTGTCCCCGCTTCGGATGCCCTTCCGACCTCGCCTCCCCCTCCGCCTCCTCCTGCCTCACCTCAGGCGCCGCGCTCCTCTCTCTTCGGCGCATCCACGCATGCTTCTCTCTTCCTCCCATGCTGCTGCGGCCACGGAGTCTGAGGAGGACGCGATTGTCGTCAGGGACACGCCGGTAGCCCCGCTCCGCGGCGGCGGGGCGGGTTGTGGGGCGGCTGGGCGTCACTGGGAACGCCAGCGGGAGGAAAATGATAGGCTCGAGACGAAGGCCTCGATCGCCGCGCGGTTCAGGCTCTGCCATGAGCTGCTGTGGCAGAGGAGGTGGCGCGAGATGCGCGGGTGCTTGGCGGAGATGGTGAGCGAACAAGGTGAGTTTGGTGCCGACTTCTGTATCTGTTTTTCAATTGTGCATTCACTATTAGCAAATGATCCGTGGAGGGGACGGAAATGCAATTCTTCGTCCGTGCTGAGCTGGGATTTTGGCTGTTAGTCAGTAGTACATGAGACTATAGCTGTATCTATCCGTTACTGAGCTGCAATTTTCCTGCCAGTAATCCTAGTCATATGGAGAGTATGATCATCTATTGTCTGTGCGAAAAACAAACTGTGGCGAAAGCATAACTGTGTATTTTGTAGATTTTCACTTAGTATATTCTTATATATTCTTTCTCATGTCTTCAACGTGATATAGTTTGTGTATCTCAACATGTACAGCAACATATAGCATTTTAAATTTAGCTTCTGACATTTTTTTTGCCTATAGGATATGATTCCGCACCGACTCTCTGTGACATCTTGTGGAATGTATTCAGAGAATGGGATTCAAACGGCACTATATGGGATGCTCTAGCAAATAGTTATGTCAGATCTCAGATGATTCGTGATGCCCTTTACGTTCTTAATCAAATGAACAGCCTAAACATGCAAATCTCATTGTCCACCTACGACAGTTTATTGTACAGCTTAAGGAAGACGAAAATTGCATTGGAGATCTATGAGGAAATGGAGTCATGTGGTATCTCCCCCAGTGAGTATTCCCACAGCATTCTCATTGATGGCCTCTGTAAGCAAGATAAAATTGGAGAAGCATTGTCTTTCCTTAAGGAGGCAAGGAAAGGGGGAATGTTTAAACCCTTGGGGATGACCTTTAATATCCTTATGTCTGCATTGTGTAAGTGGGGGTTTATTCAATTTGCAAAATCATTTTTTGGTCTGATGCTGAAGTATGGATTAAATCCGGACAGGTATACCTACTCAACCCTCATACACGGTCTATGTAAAGTGGGTTCTATAGAAGAAGCATTGGATATTTATGAGAGAGCGACAAAAGAAGGAATGGAACTTGATATAGTCACCTATAACAGCCTTATTAATGGCTATCGCTTGATTGGTTTAACAAGAGAAATCCCAAAAATGATTAAGAAGATGACGTACCAAGGTTTTGAACCTGATCTGGTTACATATACTATACTTATTGCTGGCCTATGTGAAGGTGGTGATGTTGAGGAAGGGTTGAAGATAAGAAAGGATTTATTAGATCAAGGATTACAGTTGAATATTGTCACCTATAGCGTCCTTCTGAATGCTCTCTTCAAAAAGGGTCTGTTCTATGAGGTTGAGAGTCTGCTTGGTGAGATGTGCAGCAGTGGTATGGATATGGATGTTGTTGCATATTCTGTCCTCATCCATGGGTACTGCAAGCTAGGAGAAATTGAAAGAGCACTTGACGTCTGCAGTGCAATGTGTGATTCTCAGAGGGTAATGCCAACTTCACTAAACCATTTGTCTATTCTTCTAGCCCTTTGCAAGAATAGAATGCTTGTTGAAGCGAGGTTGTATTTAGAAAATGTAGCTATTAAATATCAGCCAAACGATGTAGCACTCTATAATGTAGTTATTGATGGTTATGCTAAAATGGGGGATATTAGTAATGCTGCTCAGCTGTTTGATCAGATTGTTCTAAATGGTATGTTCCCAACCATTGTCACATGCAATTCTCTTCTATATGGCTATTGCAAAACTGGGGATATGCAGATGGCAGCGAGCTATTTTAGGGCTATTCAGTTTAGTGATCTGCTTCCAACAGCGGTTACATACACCACCTTTATGGATGCACTCTCTGAAGCTGGGGAAATTCAAATGATGCTAAGTCTTTTTGATGAAATGAGAATAAAGGGCATTAAGCCGAATGCGATCACTTACAGTGTAGTAATTAAAGGATTTTGTAAGCAGCTCAGGTTCAGTGATGCTGTGCGTATTCTTGATGACATAGAAAGCAAAGGTATCGATGCTGATCCAATAACTTACAACACGCTTATACAAGGTTTTTGTGAAGCACAGAACATCAAGAAAGCTTTGGAGATGCATAATCGTATGTTATCCCGCAGTCTGAAGGCCACACCTGTGACTTACAACTTGCTTATTAATGCACTATGCTCGAAAGGACGAGTTATTCATGCAGAAAGGCTTTTGGAACTCCTTAGAGGAAATAACACCGAGCTGAGAAAATTTGCATACACAACACTTATCAAAGCTCAATGTGCGAAAGGGATGCCACACAAGGCCATTGTTTGGGTTGGTAAACTTATCGATGCAGGTTTTGAGGCATCTATTGAAGACTTCAGTGCAGCAATCAACCGGTTATGCAAAAGAGAGTTCACTGAAGAAGCCCTCATGCTCATACCTATTATGCTATCTGTTGGTGTCTATCCAGATGTTCAGCTATACCGTGTGCTGGGTACAGCTCTACAGAAAAGAAATGAGGTTTTCTATCTACCCATATTGCAGGCTCTTGCTATCAAGACTGGTATTTAGTAACTTGAGCATGTAAGTGAGAGAGCCTCTTCACTCTTCTTTGTAGTGTACATATAGCTGTACATCACAGTCACACTGAATGGCTACTTCGTATTGTATTTTATGTCTACATTTGTTTGTCTGCAGGCAGGAGTATCTGCTATGTTTGGATAGAGGGGATTCAGGACAATGTTGGCCACAAGCAACTGCAGGATCAGTATAGTTATGCCAAGCATAAGGTTTAAATATGTTTTCGCATCCATTTACTTGTGTCTGGCTTGATCCGTCTTTCTAAGTCAAGAATGTTAAGAGGCTAAGACAATTGTCAGCATTTGATTCTGTGACATTCTTTTGGTAATTTGGCAGTGCCTATATGAATACCTATCAGATGTTGATCTCATGGTAGAATCAGCAACAGTCAAAATGCATAGGTAACAATGTTGTTACAATCCATTAACATTTTCCTTTGAAGATAAATGTTTATAATACTAAATTATTGTCATATATTCTAATTTTAGAGCTATGTTAGTACCGCAACTTTTTGCTGGCTTGTCAAACTATTGATCCTTTGCATTTCTCATGACATTCTTGGATGTATTTTGGAAGGCACACATTTACAAAGATACGTGCACAAAATGACACAATAGATAGCCAGGTTCACCTGCACACATGCATATATTCAGTTGCCCAACGGAAACAAGCATGTTGTATGAACTGACTTGTTCTATTAAAAAAGCTTCCACTTTTCTTATTTATTCATTAACCTTTTTATCAGGTGAGGTGGCAATTGTCAAGCGACTTTTTAAGTGGCGCAGAGATGGTGATACACAAATTTTCTTCTTTTTTGAGGCAAGTACTCCTCCCATTCAGAAATAGTAGGCGTGACCATTGTTTTGTCACCCAAAATTATATCATTTATAGGTATAAAACCAATATATGATAGAAGCAGTTTAAAATATGCTGACTCTATCTTTTTTTTTCCTTTCTCTTTGTATCAAGAATACAAAAATGGACGGAGTAGTTATATAATTTGCACATATACTAAGCATTCTTACAATGTGTCTTTTTATTGGTCAAAATATTCAAATTTTGGCTTTTGTAAATAAAATATGCCGAGTAATTCTGGACAGAGTGGGTAAAATATAAAACTTTCTCTCTTGGCTGAGTTTATTGGTTTATTAGCTCTACTTAACTCTTGTTTTTCACTTGGAGAATTGCTTGTATATCTTGTCTGGTGACCCTTTTTTTAAATATTTGTTGTTTACACTGTTACAAAAAACAGGGTTAGTTTTCTTTTAGCTGTAAAGCCCAGAATATTTGTAATAGCTAACAAAGTTTAGATAAGTGCGACATTCATCTGTTCAGAAATGAACTTCTGCATATCCTTGCAGCGCTTATTTGAGTATGCAAGTAGGATAATACAGTCAACAGTCTTATCTTACTGGTAAGAGCAATCAAAAGAATGGGGAAAACAGTGCAGGATGTCATCTTGTTTTGTTCTTATTCAAGAGGCAGAACATATGCCTACTTTCAACAAACAGACTTTAAGAGTCTCACTGTACTTTGTGTAACAAATATTTTTTCTCTTGTTCTCAAATCCATTAGGTAGGCAGGGCTTTAAGATGAACCATCACTATCGACTCTTCCCTGCTCATCGGTGGCTAAAGTGTGCAATGAGGGAAGAGAGCTGGCCTGTTTGAGGTGCGGAGCAGTGGAAACAGCGCGCCTTCGCCAGAATCTTATTGGAGGTGCGGATTTGTTAAATATCACTCCCATCTTCATGTTGTTTATGCATTGACACGAGACCTCAACATACTGCAGGATGTGCAAGGTGCAAACAAGATGCCAAACCCATTGAATTTTGGTCTCGTTTTGACATCATTTTTGGTCATTCAATGCTCACTGTGCGAAATGACTATATGACTATATGATATGACTATATGAAGGCATCCATGAAGCATGAAAACCCTTGTCCGATGGAAGAGGACAAAGGACAAGGATAGGCTTCCCCACCGAAGCCATATGGGTCGCATCTCAAGGCCAGTCCCAAAGATCTCTTCCACCAGAGTAGCATCTCCTGAGATCTAAGTGAGCATCTGGCGCATGGCCGAAAGCCAAAACTTCTGGACGGACTGAGAGTCGGTGCTCGTCTACTAGCTCAAGCCATCATACTTTTCTTGTCGTACATGTGCTTTAGTCGTTTTCATCTTACTGCTTGAGATTCTTGTCCAAGTTCTTGCTTGTCTGTCGATGTTGTATATTTAGTTGTACAGTCAGATAGTGACTATACGTCAGAAACTAGCTCTTGTATTCATGTCCCTGAAGTGGGTTAGTTTTTGGATTTAAGTAACGGCAACATATGTGCATTGGTGTGTATCTTTTCATGTATGTAACCGATAAGTTGTCTTTGTACAAGAAAGATACAAAATGGATGTGGCTTCCCATCTCCACTGTTCAAATTTCTTTGAAGCTAGTTCTACAGTCATCAGCTGCAGGAAGCGGATCCCAGCAGGAGGATCGGGATGGATGCTACAGACATGACAAAGGATCGCGTGACGGGCATGGAGTGGCGCCAAAATGTCGAGTTGATGCCCAGCACGTTTGAGGACGGGATGCGAAAGGACAGGAGGAGCCAAAGTTGATTTGATCATCTGTCGGGGGGATATTTGACCACCCTGAAGAAAGGGACAACTTACTGGCACACCTTGGTGGTACTTGGATGTTTCTTGGTCAAATTCATGTGAAGCTAAATTCTCCTGAAATCTGCGTTGTTTGTATTCACCTCCCGGTTCAACTTGCAACACGGCACGGACTATCCGTCTACCGCCTGTCCATACGATGCCAAAGCCTTTCAGAGAGGCAAAGGCGCATCATCATCATCCGTGTGGTACCATGGGCGGATCAATGGTGCCTCTGATTTTCGCTGCTCTGATACCTGGCCATGGCGCTCGTCAGGTCCCGCGCGCGTCGTCGAAATGAATCATTCTCCAGGTCCTGCGACGGCATGACGATGCCCCCGGCCGGCCGTGCCAAGAAGGAGACACGATCACACGAGGTCCAGAGATCATTGTGCCGGCGCGCGGTCGCAGTTGCTTGAACCAATCGCCGGCGGACTTAATGAATCGATCCAAAGCCTGCTCAGGGTGGGCGCGGTGGCAGCTTGAGGTGGTCACGACTTATGAATGCTGGCTCCGCAATGGTAGGCGCGAGAAAGCGTTCGTGCAGACTGCAGAGCACCATTCTGTGGCCATTACAGGCTCTCAGTTTTACAGGCTCCAACCAAACCAACCAAAGCATTCCAGGCTCCACCCTGTCTTCCTTGCCTTGCCCGTGCGCGGTGCGGAGTGAGTCGGACGGCTGGTCCCGCGAGTGATGAGTGACTAGCTAGCGCCGTTTGCTCCCTACACTCGATCGCGCGCTCCGCCGGCTTGTTCCTGCCCGAAATGATGCTGCGGGACGGGAGCGAGACGAGAGCGAGGCAGGCACGCAGCGCTGGACTTGACTGCCTGGCGTTCCTGTCGAGCAGCTGCCGGTGCCGGCCGGGCCGCCCGCGTCCAGGTCGACTTGGCCCCGGGTCGCAGCTCCTGTCCTGCCTCCTTATCTCCTCTGTCTCGCACCTGGCCAGCAAGAGAGCTCGAGTGTGTGGCCACTGGCCACTGCCGTCGCTGAAGTGCAGTGCATCTGCCGGATTCTGCTTTGCTTTCAGTGTTTCGGCAGCAGCTGCCGGGTAGTACGAGTGATGCTGTGAGATCGAAAAGTGCGTGTTGTGGATGAAGGCATGAAGGGATTAGCGATGTTAAGAACTTTTAAGAGTGTGTTTCCGCTGACGATCAATGCTTTGTTTTGAGAACACGCAAACGACATGCGTGCGGAGTGCAAGGTCAAGGCGCCTGAGAAAAACGTTTGGCAGATACGAGAGCTCCTTTCTACAGAGGCGCGCCGGTGACGTGCCGACGGCAACGACACATGAGGCCGCACCGCCGGGCGTGGACCACGCGCGGGCACAGCCGTCAGAGTGGGGGCACGTACGACTGTACGAGCTGACGCAGCCAGACCGCGTGATCCACGCGCGCGGCGGCGCTCGGCCGGCCAGCCGTCGCACGGGCGTGGGCGCGAGGCAGCGGCGACGTCGCTGTTTGACCCCGCTGCCACGCCAACGCACGGGGCGGTCGAACGAAGCGGTGGACGGAGGAGGACACGACGCAGAGGCTTCGCTTTCGTTCGTGGACCAAATCCGTCGGCGCACTGACCCGGACCTCCCGGGCAGGAGAACCGGATAAGGATCGACACGAGCGTGTCTGCCTGCGCGTGGGAGATTCCACTCCACCGCGGCTCTCGCTCGCTCGTGTCCACTTCCGCCGCGACTCGTGTTCACGTTCGCGTCGCCGTCCCTCTGCGGTTAGCGGGCGCGCTTTAGCTTTTACCGCCCCGCCCAACTCATCGTGTCGTGCTGATGCGGCTTATGTTGGCGCGCACGTTTCTCTTACGGGTAGGTTCGTGGTGGAACTCGCGAAGCGGCATTTCCAGGGGCAGCCACTCCCTCTGTACGCGTCGCATGTTGCTGCGCTGTTTCTAGATGCGTGAGATGAGACCCTGAACTGAAGGCAGACAAGCAGAGAAACATGGTTTGGCTAGAAATGTGAAAACCGGTAATAGTATAATACAGGGTACAATTCATTGTTCACGTAGATAAGTTCGCGCTCATGAAAATTCCTAACTCTTTGAGGGTTTAATGTCAATTTTCAATCCTGCAGAGAAACATGTGTTTCTTGCAAATTAACTCTTCCTTGTTGCGTCGTGCATGGCTCGTGGAAAACCCCAAAAGAAGTGGCATTGAAAGCATGCCCAATGTGACAGATGCAGCGTTCGACGGGAGGCATGTGTGAATGAAGACGTTGCGACCAAGGCCTAGAGAACCGACATCGCTACTGGCGTGTCAGAAGCGGGAGGAGGTGGACACACAAGCGTAGAGCAATGTGTCACCACGAGAAGGTGGGCAGGCCGAAATGCTGTGGAGGAAAATTTCTTCCTTTATTAGCTTTAGACTATGCCCCCTCACCCTTAGATTTTTGTATTATGACTGACTACTAATATTCTCAAAGAGATTTTGTGTTTTTCTTCTCTGTTTTAATGAAAAGGTTTTAGGAAAAGTTGGATCAGGCTCTCAACGTGGTTATGGTTGCTTGCGTCTACTCGCAAGCTTCTTTACGCTGATGGTATTACACACTAGGAGCTTGTCTATATTTTCTTTTCTTTTATTGCATGAATCTTAACAAAAAATAATTTTCACCTCACCACTAAGGTCAAGGATGTCGCTACCATACTTCGTTTACATTAACCCAACACTCCATAGTGAACCTACATCTTGGTACGTAGGGACATATGCCCCCACTCTTAGATTTTTCATCATGACTGACTTTAAATATTCTCTAAGACATCGTGCGTTATTAATCTTCTCTTTCTTAATGAAAAGGCTTATCCAAACTAACTAGTCTCTCTACTCGGTTGAGGTTGCATGCGTTGCCGGTGCTTCTTGGCGGTGATGATGTATTTTGGCAACGTCCAGATCCTGTACAACACAACAAGTGGATATGTATCTATTTTCTTTTCTTCTATTGCATAGCTTTTAGCACTAGTGTTTAACCATCGGTGATGAGATATGAAACAAATGAAAAAAAATCAAACCATGCCGGGCATCTACTATAATCGATTGATGCAAATGGTTGAGTAACTTTTAGAAATCTACGACTATTTGCACCTGAGTAAAGCACTACGTCTTTTAGAATGGATTTTAGAAAACTACAACTATTTCAACCCTTTCTAATAAAAACTATGACTATTGGAATCGGACCCACCTGCCAGCCACAGATTTCATCAAATTGAAAACGTGTCACCAACATATGGGGCCTATCCAAAAGTCGTAGTTTTGCGTTGCAAAAGGTACAAATAGGTGTAGTTTTCTGAAATTAGACTCAAAAATCATAGTTTTGCGTTACTCGGGTACAAAATGTCGTAGGTTTGTGAGACCAATCTAGTAGGCACCTTTATATATAGTATATATTTGCAGCTATATGTAAAAGATAGTTTTTCCTGTAGTTTAGAAGTCGACCACCCTCCGTGCAGTTAGAATTATATACACACTTTCAAAACTACACTAGTATTAATTTTTTTTAGAAAATACTTCTACAATTTTATCATTTAGTTTGGTCACTTCGGTTCTTTTTTCTTGTCGGTAGACAAGCAAACTATAGTTCAAATTCGAACTCGCAAACATGTCCCAGTGAGAAGAAAAGAAAACCATACAGAGTAGCATACTTTTAGAGGTAAGCATCTTACCAAAGATACTATCTATATCTTCACAAAACAAACAATTATACAAGGAGCATAAATCTCTTTAATGTGCGACTAGTTTCTTCACAAACATGTGTGTCGTGCGCACTTTCTTAAAAATTGCTAGCCAGTGCAGACACACGTGTTGATGGACTAGTGTAGGAAATTAACCTAAACTTCTTTAGCACACTAAGACAAAGTTAGAAAAGGCATGCAAAGTAGTCGTTTCATGGTTAGGGCAACTTCCTTTTGGACATCACTTCGTTGTATAGCTTGTTGTTGCTGACAAATGGAGTTGGATGGAGATATGTCCTTTCTCAACCTATCCGATTTCATGGTGGCTCAAAAAGTGATCCATATTTTTGGGTGCAGCTCTTTCAAAAAAGTGATCTAGTAGCCGGCCAATTTATCTTGTCTCCTGTTTGTTATGCGAGGATTTCATTGGACAGCATTACTATTTCATTTCCATATAAATCCGCTCGAAATCCCTGTTCCCTATGAATTCATTGGTCAGAAAGCAAGACAAAAAAGGGAAGGGAAGGAGCTGTTTGCGCTTGGAGATTCTTGAGGTCTATGATTTTCGCAATATTATAGTGCCGAGCACACCAGGGGCCAAATCATTCCAGGCAGGTGCAGATGTTGGCCATGGAAGGAAGCAACTCGGCTCCATTGGGCGGTGGCAACCTGGTCGTCAGCCGTTACCAAAAATCATTGTGTACTCCCCCATCCCCAAGGCGAAGAAGGCTGATTTATTCTTCCAGGCCTAGCTAGCTGCTGTCCCTATGCGTCGTGCTGTGTGACTCCAGGTTGCACCGATTCAAAAAAGCTGAGCCAAGTGTTGCTGTACTCTGTTCCAATTGCTTCCCTCTAGGGAGAGAGGGAGGAAGGGGAAGAGAGAAAAATATTCGCAACCTGTAAAACTCATCGTAGTACGTCTTTGCGGGGGTACCGAGCTTAATCATTTCACTGTTTAAAAAAAATATCTTAATCAATTCAGAAACAATGAACGAGGTTCTTCGATCAAAACAATACTAAACGAAGGGCTAAAACAATGTTTACTACTCTGTTACAGTGCCGTGCTAGCTTATATTCCATGTCACTGTTGTCAGCATAGAGACATTCCTTGCCATTGTCGACATAGTGTAATGTGCCGATGAACTCTCTGTTGAGTGTTGGAAGCAGTGAGCATGCAAACCCCAGGTGTGACTGGAAGGAACGTACCCATGATGGCCCCTCGATCGGTGCAAGACGCCGTGCATGGAGCCACGGACGCATGGATCAGAGAGGGGTGGCACAGCACAGCGGCATGGGGGTGGGCAGCTAGCTGCACGCTCGCCTGCTCGACGAGGACGAGGCGCCCATGGCGATCGATAGAACGCAGCCGCGAGTGGGCGGTCCTGCAGGAAGCAGGATGGATGGGCATTACCGATCGAAAAGGGAGGTGTCCCCTGTCCCCGGGGCACGCGGGGGGCAGGAGGATGACCGGCGCATATAGAATAAGACTAGGGTACGTGCATGATGCGTGCCTAATGCGCCACCACCATCGATCATCGATCGTCTTCCTCCTCTGGCCGTGGGTCTCTTTCTCTTGGGTGCGCGCATGCATGGGCCATGGTGGATGGGTTGGGTGCCAGCTGAGTGCATGCCTGGCCGACCGCCCTTCCGGCCGGCGACCGCCCTCGTCCATGATCATTGGATGTTCTCGCCGCTCCCTTCGCTCTCACTCCTTTCCTTTCCCCAGGTGCCTGTCCCTTCGCGTGGCCGATGGCGTACTTGCCGCGATTATATATTTTTTTTCAGAGTAACACGTACTTCTACTGGTCGTATTAGACATCAGAGTTTCTAAATGGTTATTACCACTGCAAGATTAGAGGTGAAGTCAGCAGCTGCCGGAGAGCTTGGCGCCTTGTGGCGTGCAACCGTGCATGCGTTGCGAGCTCGTCGGCACGGCAGTGAAGTAGTACTTGTAGGTTTGCTTCTTGTTTACGAGTAGAGGCAGGAATCGATCGACCAGTGACTGACGATGAGTGGTTAGGTTTCGCTTGCATGCCATCCCTGTAGGCATGCAGCGTGGCATGGGTGCTGGGAGCCGGCCAGTCAAATGGCAGTCAAATCCGCTGTGTCAGGTGCCGCACCGTCGTGTCGAAAAAATATGTATAGCCATCGCCTTTGCTCGATGAAACCCGCGCTGTTTTGTAATCCTCCTACTCCAGCAGGCAGCACTACAGCAGTGTTTCATCGGTTTCATTAGCGCCGGGAACCGTGACCAAAGTCCCGCTTTCCGCAGGTGGTGCGTGTCGCAGAAAGGCGCCTTTTTGCCGGGCCGGCGATGCGTGAGCCTGGCGCAACAGTGGCGCGCAGTTCCTCAGCAGCCAGTGCAAGGGGGTGTGGGTTCGTGCCTGGCTCGATCGTCGTCGCTTTATTTCCGCTTTGATCGATCGCCAATCTCTCTGTTTCGGATTTGGGTCGATCAGGGGAAATTCAGGCGGATAGTGTATCTCCTTGCCTGCGCTTCAAAGCTAAAAGCGGAAAAGCGCCGTGGCTTTTTTCGGTGTATCCGATTCACAACCCTGTGCTTGGTGGTTTGTTTATTTCAGTTCCACTGATTGGGTGATTAAATCAGGTGGTGATGAGGCGTAGTAATAAGGACCAATGACGGAGCCTCTCTTTTTTTTTTGGCTCGTGTACGTCCTCGTGATGATGTGATCAGGTTCGGAGGAAATGTGATTTGTTCTCCGCTGTTTGTGTCAAATCTAGGAAAGGAAGGAGAACACGAAACGGAAGCGCCGCCGAGCGAGTGAGCAGGCCAGGTCGAGCGGCCAAGGCTCGGCGTGGAGGAATACGTGTACTAGTACTGCCGACAGTGAAGGCATACTACATGTACGGGCTCCCAATGGAAGTGGCCGACCTCCCCCTTGGACCGCGACACTGGAACATCACGCGTGTGCACGGTCACGTACAGCACGGACGGACGCATCAGAGTCCCGCTCCTGAGTCCTGACTCGATCATTTCGACAAGCGATGGAGAGATGCCGCACGGCCCCTGCGGTACACTCGTACGAGTAGCACGGACCGAAACATTCGGCGCGCCACCGGCACGCGCGTCCAAGACACTCACTGCCAGAGACGTACGTACTCGGCGGGCGGGCGCGGACTCGGATGCTAGCGGCAGGCAACGCGCACGGAATTCCACTCCGCTCCCCCATCCTCCTCTGGTGCCGGCGCGCGGTGACCAGTACGCACGCGCGCGCGCGCGGTCTCGTCGTCCAGGCCCCGGCCGGGGACTGGCAGGCTATACTACTAGTGCTCCCGCCCCGGCGCGTCGGCCCGCGTGCCGCGCCGGCGCCGAGCCGAGACGGCCGCGCACGCGCGCGTTCCGTGCGCGCCCGCCGATGCCCCCGTGCTGTCGCGCGCGGCTGCCCCCTGCAGCACCGGCGGGGATGGCCTGCGATCGATGCATGTCGCGCTCTTTCCCTAGTGCTAACACGAGAACGGACGCGCACTCTGTTGCTGGCTACCACGTTCCAATGAACCCGGACGCTAGGCAAGACGTGATTGCACCTATCTATCATGTTCTTGTTATGAGGGGGGACTTGGTAATGTCCTGCCAGTTTGCGTAAGGCCGCCCAAATTCATGCGGGATTTACCGAGACCTCGGCAAGGTTTTTTTTTTTTTTTTTTTGGAAAGGTCGGGGACCATGTGGCGATTTGTATGTTTGAACTCATAGTATGTTGTATGATCCCGCTAGCAAAGAGTACGACCGCTGTAGATGAGAGAGACATGTGCTTAATGGTACTGGTTCAAGATAAAGAAAAATATACTAGCATTAATGGGAATAATAATTTCAAAACTGAGCATGTTCGGTTTAATATTTATGGAGAAGCAGACAAGATGGTTGTCTATTTTGATCCATGTTCGCACCCGTAGAACCATTACTGAGGACATCAATTGCATTGCCATCTAGTAAGAGGATAAAGCACTAATTATCGATAGCTACGTGGACTATGAGAATTATCATTCTTTTTTGTCCAACAAACTTTAAAGACCTTTGTTTGTTTCCATCGTTTTTACTCCATTGTGAACAATGGGTTAGCAGCAAACACAAAACTATCACCGATCCTGTTGACCCGGCTGGTGCAGTTCTTTTTTGGACTCCCATCGAACAGCATCACCTACAGAAAAAAAAAAAGAAAAAAAAAACAGAGGGAAGTACCATCAACACACAACCCTGTCCCCTGCGTGCTAAGCTTTTCCTAAAAGGGAATTTGGTGTTTTTAACTTTACGATTTTACCTCTGGTTTTTCAAACTGAAGCGAAAACTTATCTTTGTGAGAAGTAAAATCACAAAGTTAAAAAACAAAGAGTAAAAA
Source organism: Eragrostis curvula (assembly GCA_007726485.1). Lineage (NCBI taxonomy): Eukaryota > Viridiplantae > Streptophyta > Magnoliopsida > Poales > Poaceae > Eragrostis > Eragrostis curvula. The sequence goes on along the minus strand of CM017439.1, from coordinate 23,081,035 downwards.
TCACAATTAAGACGCAAACCAGAGGTAAAAACACCAATGTCCCTTCCTAAAAACGACCTAGTAGGCAGCAAGCAAAGAAAGAGGCTTTTGGCCTTGACGCGATTTACACCGGCAAACACACACACAAGCAGATAAGGTGAGTCAGCCGTCAATAGCCCATGCGCCCGTCCATTTCACCGGAAAGCGAGTCGTCACCTGGCCGGCAGCGTCGCTCGCGGGCCTGGCTGGCCCTTGGAAGCCCGAGTGTTTTTTTTTTCTCGACTCCATGTGCATGCATTTCCCCCACTCGTACCTCTCTCCTACTCTCTTCATCTTCTCTCTCTCCTCCCGCTTTTATATAAGCCATGGTGGCGCACTCACATTTCCACAGCAAGAAGGCCATTGTTGTAGTAGTGCGCGGTGCTCGCCTGCACTAGCTAGCTAGCCGTAACAGTGACGCCGTGCACCATCTCGCAGCAGCAGCAGCAGCAGCAGCGAGCGAGCGAGCTAGCGAGTGAGGAGAGCTGCTAGCTGGGCGAGGCTTAACAGGCTAGAGCGAGCGATAAATACGTACTACAGCCTCTGCCACATAGTAGAGTGAGGAAGGAGAAGAAGAGAGAGAGGTAGCCATGACTCTGAGGCAGTCGAGGTTCAAGAGGATCTGCGTCTTCTGCGGCAGCAGCCAGGGCAAGAAGCGCAGCTACCATGACGCCGCCATCGAGCTCGGCAACGAGCTGGTAAATAACCCACTCACTCATCACTCACTCGGCATGTCATCGTCCTAGCTAGTACTCCCTCCATTTTTTTTTTTTTTATGTTGTTCAGACAAGCCTTTCTAGTTCATTTCTAACTCATTTTTGTTGTTTGAAACGACAATAAAAAAAGAATGGAGGGAGTACCTACTAGCTGCACTTCGTTAGTATGAGTACCTGCTTGTTCTACTACCTTCCCTAGATGGCATGCGATGCGTGTGCTTGTAGTACTCGCCCGTGGTACGCTTCTTCGGTTTTTCACCGTACCAGTGAAATTCCCTGTACACACTGTAGTGTAGTGCACACACTCACACACAGTAAACTCTGCGAAATTCAGCAGTGATCACAGTAAAAGTCCCCGAAATCCATTGGGGTACGGGTATTACCATGGAAGTCTGCAAAGGCAGATCCTTCTTCTTCCCCTGTTTCTTCTCGTGCCGCTCCGTTCCTTCTCTTCTCTGGGTTCCCCTGCCCTGCACCATTCGCCATGTAATTTTTGGATCTTCTTTTCTTCTGGTAGTAGTCTTCGTGAACTATTCGTAGCCAAGCCGGTGACCCTACCGCATTCACGGCTCCATAATTACAAGGACCGCCCCGTGTCGCATTGAAGCGAGGCGGCTGGCGGCGCACTGCACCCGTCGTCACCAGCTAGCTCATCACGGAGCTGAGCAGCAGCAGAGCGTCGCGCGCGGACCACATGTGCGAGCTGCACGCACCGAGTAACAGTCACGCCGGTGACGTGTGCAGAAGTTGTCACGAGTTGCTTGCTTGCGGTTTTTTCTAGTTTTACCGTGCCGTAAACATTCGTGCTTAATTACGACTCTGTTATGCAGGTGGCGCGGGGCATCGACCTGGTGTACGGCGGCGGCAGCGTCGGGCTGATGGGGCTCGTCTCCCAGTCCGTCTACGACGGTGGCCGCCACGTCATCGGGTAAGCCTCTCTCACTCACTCACTCTTTCAATTCAGCATGAATCCCCAGAAGAATGTGTGTTGCTCACTTCTTTTTGTCATCTTCTTGTCCACGCGCAGGGTCATTCCCAAGACGCTCATGACCCCAGAGGTATGCCTGCCTGCTCTGCTCTGCTTCCCTCCCCTGCATGCCTACTACACCTCCTACCGTTTGTTTGCATGCTACTCCTGCTTAATTTAATTAACACAATTATTCAATCAAGTAAGCTGCCAAACCGCTAAGCGGACGTACGAACATAGTGCAGTGGTGTTACTACAAGCATGTAGCGCAGTGCCATAGAAATTCCACTGTCGCATATCGAGCTCGCTAGCCCCTTACCATTGCCAGCGGTTGTTGGTCGTGGCGGTAGCAGCAGAGAGCATCGTCTCCCGTCGCCAAATGATGACCACGCGCTCACGTCCCCTGGTTGTTTAAGTGATTAGGGGCGTCGTAGAAGCGATTATGAAATGTGCTTGGGAGTTTGGGCGCTCTCAGCGCCCGTGCTGGAGTCTCTGGGGACATGGCACTTGGGCCCGGCCTAAAACTAAAAAACAATCGGCATCTCCGCTCAGAGAGGAGCAGGTGCGATCGAGAGCTGAGCTGGTACGTGCTTTTGGCACAAATCCCAGATCTTGGCGTGAGGATAAACTAACAAGCGAGGCTGAGGGAAGCTCCTCCAAAAGCCCTGCCTTGGCATCATCGCTTTTAGGGTGTTATTATAAGCATAAATACGTACAGAGCTGTCTCTGATGTTCTAGACAGAAAAGTTTGTTTTGTGTACGTAGAGTTTTGTATTCAGATAGCATAGAGGTCTCTCTTTTGAAGTAGTACTCTGTCATCCGAAATAAATAAACAAACACTAGCAAGAAATCAACTCATGGTTTAGCCGCCGGCATTCACTCGTACTCTGGCCTTGTCGTTGTGGTCCTCTTCCCCTTTTACCATTCCCGGAGGAGTCAAGCCGGCTTGTTAACCCACGCGCGCGGTGCCGAGCACAATCATGCCGCGCCCGGCCCTCTTGGGGAACGCACAGACTAGCTGGTGGCGTACGTTTGTCTCTGCACTCACGCACCACCGCCACGCATACACAGAGCAAGAGACAGACCACGCATCATGGCGAATTGTCACGGCATGGCCAGAAAGATTTCTTTTTACAGTGCCGCTCCCAATGCAGCAAGGCATATGCATGCTCTACTTGATCGTATCTGATCAGGAAGAAACTTATTAACCATGTTTAATTTTCTCGGCATGCAGATAAGTGGCGAGACGGTGGGGGAGGTGCGGCCGGTGGCGGACATGCACCAGCGGAAGGCGGAGATGGCGAGGCAGTCCGACGCCTTCATCGCGCTACCTGGTGAGCAAGCTGGACTTCTTCACAGATCGATCTTTTACTACTACTTGTAGCACGAGTAGATCTCGGATCTCACATGATCAGGTGAAAAGGACGTCCGTGTCTGTAGCAAACGAGAGAAACAAGCCAAGCAGCTGTTACGTGTAGGGCACTAGTATGTCTATGTGGTACATGTGCACAGTGACTAGATGCACCGTAGCTACTATAACCAATAATTGGCGCAGAGCTCAGACGGTCCTGTGTACTGAGCGTAGACTGGCGTGTCGAGCTGGGACGCGTGTGCCATGTATGGTACCGTATCATTATCGGAGGAGGGTGAAGCTTAGCTGACCATGTGAGCCTCGTGTGTGTACGTATGCAGGCGGGTACGGGACGCTGGAGGAGCTGCTTGAGGTGATCACGTGGGCGCAGCTGGGCATCCACCACAAGCCCGTTGGCCTGCTCAACGTCGACGGCTACTACAACTCGCTGCTCACCTTCATCGACAAGGCCGTCGAGGAAGGGTTCATCAACCCCTGCGCACGCCGCATCATCGTGCTCGCGCCCACCGCGCAGGAGCTCATGGACAAGCTCGAGGTATATATGCAACCTAACTACTGCTATAGCACGTCTGTTGGCCACAAGGCCTTACTTTGATCGAGCTGCTGACTGACGGGAGATGCCTTGTGCGCAGGAGTACGTGCCTTACCACGACAGGGTGGCCTCCACGCTCAACTGGGAGATTGGCCCCCTAGGCTACTGACGGCGGTGGCGGCGTCTGAAGCAAGAACGGATGGACAGGCGACGACGATGGATCAGTGGAAGGATGAACCTAGTAGTAGAAGCCAGCGTTAAGATTGGGATTTTTATTTTTTGTTAACTTGATGACGCAGATCACGGAGTGTTCAAGGTGTGGTTGGTGTAGCAGTAGCTGCTCGTGCTGTATATGCGTGTTTTTATTCGACCGGGGACGGATGTTGTAGCAGTGAAATTCGACCGGTTTCCCCCCCTTCTCCCTGCTGTTCTAGTAGTAGTAGTACCTGCCTATCAGCCTATGTATTTTAGATTCAGAAAAAAAAAACGCGGAATCGATTATTGACTGCAGAAACTCAGCAAATGTGTATGCACGGTGCAGACAGCTTTTGGGTCACAATGTGTATGCACAGTACAAGTTAGTACTCTGTTTTTGTTCGTCGGATGTGAACCAGAGGATGATGCTCTGCCTCTTGATTCTCTTCGCTTGCCCTGCAAAGCAAAAGGAGCTGCGGCAGAAAGGGCCGTGGCCGCGCGGCGTCGCTTGCTGCCATGCCAACTGACAAAGTGTGTGGAAGCCTGGAAGGGAAGGAGGAAAGGGGAACGCCGCGCGACGGGCTGTTCGATCCCGGGCCGCAAATTCGAAGGCAGCGTGGCCCAGATTAATCGAACCATTTCTCCCCGCGCGGCCCACCCAGAATAATCGAACCATCGCTCCAGAAACCGAGCGAACCGAGCCGATGGGGAAGAGCGCTTGGACAGGCCCGGTTCGAGCAAGTTCTGGAAACTTCCTTCCCTTCCAGTTCCTCTCCCTCCCTCCCGAGTCCCGACCAAACCGCCCCCAGGACGAAACGAACCATCCGATCGCGAATCACGCGAGCGCTTTGCTTCCCCTCTCGGCGTCTCTCTCTCCGGCAGCTGAGCGGATCACACCCCGTCGGAGCCACCATGGTCTGTTCCTCGCCCCTCTCTCCTCTATACTCAATCTTCGATTCGCGTGCATGCGACGGCGATAGGCAACCAGCCATTTATATGTCCGTTTCTGTAATCTTGTGTTCTCGCGCTTCCGCCTTGTTGTTGGGTTGACCGGAGCAGGCGATCCTTCGTTTCCTGCTCCTTCTGGGGCTTGGCGCTGCTGTTAGGCTCGATTTTGGGGAACTCCGGTTCGCGAACTGGTGGCTGCCCGTTCGATCGCGCGACGGACAGAGGAGTGGGTGGTTTGTCGCGGTAGGCATCAGGGTAGAAGACCATGCCTGTATATCTCATTTCAAGTGCCCAGTTTATTGGTTATCAGTCAGGTGATAACGTCCTGCTTGCTCCTTCGGAGTTCTAGATTCGAGAACAGGTTAGAAATGTTGCAGCTGAAGCTGGTGCTGAGGCATTGAGCATCTGAGACTAGCTAAAAATCCACATGAAAACGCTGCAGAAAAACCTCGCATGCCACAGAAATAGTAGCTCGTACCACCAAATTGCTCACTGTCACTGACATTAGAGTCTAGCATGCCTTGTCAACCTTATAGTTTTGGGCATAAAACGTTATGGGCGCTAACAATTGGTTGTTAGGCCAAAAAAATTTATCAAATTTATGGGTGACTTCCTTTTGGAATTTCACTAGGTTTATCGTCCTGTCCCTTCATGTTGTATAGATTATTCCTAGACATACTCTCTCTGAAAGAAATCAAAGAACTCAGAGCGAAGCATATCAAAACATAAATAGTCTTTTGCATTTAACTTCTCATTTACATGTTTTTTCAGGCTGGGAAACTTATTGCAAACCTGATCGTTATGGGCTCTGGGATTATAGGAAGAGCTATGCTTCAGGCATACCGTAAAGCACTTCAAAGTAAGTTCTTATTCTGTGAGATTAATTGTGACCCATAGCTTATGAGTCTGCTGCTTTCTGCTCCCGAAGTAAATATAAGCAGGCAGATGGTTCTGTAGGAGAAAAAAGTTAAACTAGTATATATGTAGATGCAAAACTAGAAATCTTGTGTTTACTTTGTTAACAGTCAGGTTTGTCAAAAGTGAAATAGAAACAAATGATTAATTGTCTTAACTAATAACGGCCAAACGAGACATGATCCCTGTTTATCTTACTTGTAATCAGTTTTCATAAACCAGAGAGTATTTGTGAGTTGGTGCTTGCACTGGTGTTAAAATTGCTGTTTGGTTGTGAACTTATGACTTCGAAATTTTAGCATCTGACTTCTATTGACATACGAAAATGTCACTTGCTTGGAAATACAGCTTCTAGGAACCTAAACCTGTGAACAGACACTTGAACTTCCAAATTTTATTATTGAAATTGGTTCTGTCCAGGCATACTAAATCATTGGGCATCCCATGCTTTCTAATGAGTTTATTGTCGTATGGTCTAGCACTCTAGCAGACTAGCAACACGTAAGAAACATATATCTATCCAAAATTGGAATGGAATCCTAGATCATTGTCTTGGAAATTTCTAATAAATAGATGTGCGTAGTATTGTTCTGTGGACAGATGTTTTCTTAAGATCGTTGCCTTAGAGAGTTGGAGATATTCTGACTATTGATAATTACTAATCAAAAGCATTTTTTTTCTTAAGAAACCGGGTCTCATGAGTCATGACTTATCATATTACTCTATTTTGAACAAAATCCGAAGCAGGAAGTATCAGGTGTAAATTATTTTCAAGTACGAGCAAGTGAACTGTTTTACTATCATTGACACCTGGAATTCTGGTAATAGTTTGCTAAATTCCATCCCTTTGACACTCTCCATGAATCACATTGTACATTCCGTAGATGTTTTCTGTTAGACCAGCCCTAGATGAAGATTTAACATAACGTAAATGGTGCGCTAGGCTCATATGTTGGCTAGCTTCACTCATAGATATGATAACGGCATGGGGTAGTACCTATCAGCTTCATCTTAGGAGAATATCTTTTCTTTCCTTCAACAATGAGTATTTTGTCTTTACAGGATAAATATTACTTTTCTATCTTTACTTTTCTATTCCTATTCATTTATCCATTTCCTCAAAGAGCGAATTTTAATTCACACGCACCTTCATATGTTTTCCTCCTATATCTGCCAGATGCAAATAGTACTGGTGTGGCCCATGAAGCAATGAATAATATTCGTCGAGCCAGCAAAACAATGACTGAGCAAGAAGCGAGGCAGATATTGGGTGTATCTGAGCAGACATCATGGGAAGAAATCGTAAAGGTATGTTACTTCTCTTTCTCATACGCACCAACTATTATATGAACTGGATATATACAAACACAGATTTCTGAGTAGTCTTTTGCAACTTATGTGTATGATGCAGCGGTACGATACCTTGTTTGAGAGAAATGCCAAATCTGGGAGCTTTTACCTTCAGTCTAAGGTTCACCGAGCCAAGGAGTGCCTTGAAAATGTGTACCAAAAGAACCAGCATGATGGACCTCCTACCTGAAGTTCCTTCCCTTAGAATCAGTTCGGAAATCTACATTCTTTTATAATCCCACCCCCCCCCCCCCCCCCCCCCCCCCCCCCGGCATGAGGAAAAAAAAATGTACATACCAACAACGGTCGCTGTTGTTGTATCATTAGTGTGCAGTGTGGAAGCACCAATAAAGGTTTCAGTGCAGTGTGCAGCGACCATGGACGTGTATAGGACTGATGTGTAAGGCGTCAGTGAACTCGCACGGCGCATGTACGATTTTGTTACTTTGAACTCAATGATCCCTAGAAACCATCATAATATTCTTCTATTTCCGTGTTCCTTGATGTGAACTGAACAAATTTCTTTTATTCTTGCCTGAGCATAGTTCCTCTAGCAATGCACGGTGTTTTTCAATCGCGGTTAGGCCGCCGAAACGGCCATGTTGGGCAAACTGTCTGCATAATTCAACGCACTCCCTGGCATTTGGTCCTGGGCTCCTGGCTTCCTACTGAATAAATTTTCTTGCGGATGGTGGCTGTTATTAAGTTAGCAATGTGTTAATGGCGCTTTTAGGTCTACTGTTTCCATTTCTGGACACCTGCAATTTTGAGGGTAAGTGGTAAAAAATTCAGTGCTGAAACATACTAGTCCCAACGGACAAGATTGTTAAATCAAAGACGTGTCTCCATAAAGCAATACGGCTGGCAGGTGCATGTATAACCTCTAAACGAGCAAGATTACGACCTCTCGATGCCCGGATTTGAGAGGTTGAGCACTCATTTTCTTTTCCTGTCGTCTGATCCCCATCTGCATAAGCTGCAGCGACTCATTCATCACCCGTCGTTTTTCTTAGAGCGTCCCCAGTGATAGAGGCAGCTAAAGGTAGCAGTTAGCTTTTCAAAGAATTGAAAAGGAATGGGGTCTATGTTTAAGTCTCTCATTTTTCTTAAAGTATGCCTCTTGAGGAAGAGTTAGCTGCTTTTCTTTTTTTTTTCTCTACTAAATAATTCTAAAAGTTAGCTAAGAGGTAACCATTAAAGACGTTTTTATAACGAGTTGAAGACTTGTGCCGACTTCTGTGCACTCGTTCTCCTCTGTCGTGATCGTTTGGCACCGTGCAGGACGAGTGTCAGGGTACAAGTGGACGCCGAGAGGTTGGCAGTTCGCGTACGCGACGTCGGTGAAACAAACGGCTTTCCAACCTAACGGCCGGTGAGTATTCGAGCCAAACGAATTTGCCAATGTGAGGCGCCGCGTTGGAGCATCGAGAGGGGTGCTGTTGGCCTGTTGCTCGTCGGCGCTGGAAGCTTATGCTGCGGGAAAAGGATGTTTGTTAAAACGGAAGGAAGGAAGGAATGATTAACGTGATCGATCAAGCGGCGGTACACCACCTAACCACAAAAAGACGAGAGATGGGCTGCGAAGAAGAACAATCAGAATTTATATTTAGGTTACAGTTGCTGCGAGTAGGCCCAAAAAAAAATGCGCACGGAGAAACGTGGCGGGGCCCACGTGTCATGGGGTTCTTCTCAAAAAAAAAAAAAACGTGTCATGGGGTGGAGGACGAGGACTAACTAACTAGGAAGCAGCGGGCGTTGGTGGCGCCCCACACCTCAGCACGGCGGGCGAGGGCGATGGGAAGCAACGTGATCATGCGAGCGACGGCGGGCGTTTGAGCTGTTCGCCACCTACCGTCCCTCTCCATCTTCTCTCCAAGACCTCGTCCTCCTCTGCTCCTCCAATTCGCTCGACGCGCGAAGCAGTTTTCCAAGAACCCACCACACGGTTCCTTCTCGATCCCCTCTCCGTCCGCGGAGGACAACGGCTCCACCCCTTCTCGCTCTCGCGCCAGAAGATCAGATCAAAGAGTCAAAGCGGACCCAGAGAGAAGGGTCCATAGCTTCTTCAAGAGGAGCAACAGGTACGATCCCCCTCTCTCGTCAGAAGATCCAATCCATTCGTTCGAATTGTTATGTTCTCTTGATAGTTTCTTGTTACTCGTTCTTGATCGATCGGTGATAATCCAGAGATTCTGTTGATGACTTGTTCGTTTCGTAATCAAAGATCTCGGGTTGAAGAACAAACCAAATTGTATCGGGCTGGAATCTGGCCTGCGGCCGCCAGCGTCCGGCGGCTTCGGTTACGGCCGGGTGCATGTATTTGGCCTTAATTAGTCCGTTTTGCGTTGTCCTGTTTAATTTGAGTAGCAGCAAAGTATTACTAGCTTAGAGCGTTTCAAGAACGTGCTACTACTGGTCAGTTTGCCACAGACCATAATTCCTGCGATGCATATGTACCAGATAATTGAGAGTTTGAGAATTGAGACCCAGCAGTTCGATGGACTTAATCGTGTAGAGTTGGAGTTCCTAACTGCATTGCCAACGTGTGTGCTCATCTAGATGGGTCATGGTGAATGGCGTCATTATAGAAAGTTACTAGCTAGAAACCAGTTGATCCCTGTGTCTCGTGTCAGCATTATGCTGGTACAAGCAAATTACAGCTCACACAAGTTTTATTTTCTTTAATAACCATCAGCAACCAAAATTAGGCCTTTACAAAATTCTCACACTTCTCGCTGTCAGATCTCAGTGCCATGTTTGCTGTTGGTAGTCAACCGAACGTTAGAAGGGAATCTGCATATTTGTATAGGCCAAAAAAGAATAATCATTTTTTTTTAAGAATCAAAAAAGAATAATCATGTGAACACATGGTCTTTATGTATTTAAGGGCTTACATGGCGGTGCCGCGCTGGGCCGGAACTGCCCATTTGTCCCTTTGTGTCATCCTCCTCGCTCGTTGCCACCTAATTTCAGGCAGACGTCGCCGTCGGGAACCGAAATATCTCAAGTTCTCAGCACCTTACACCGTCTGCTCCCTATTGATCAGCACTACTAGTATGTTCTTTTCTGCACATTTTTTTTGTCGCTTATAGGAGTAGGACGCATCACTTGTGTCAACTCTTCTCCTTCCATAAGAGCGTCCCCAACAATTGCTTCTTAGCTAACTCTTAGAATTATTTATTGAAGAATAAGAAGAGAGAGAGTTGCTAGCTCTTCTTCAAGAGGCAGCCTCTAACATTAATTGAGACACTGACATGCGGGACCATTTATTAGCTTAGAGTTGATATGAACTCTTACGCTACCTCTTAGATGACGTGGAGAGTCAGCTGCTGTCTCTACCTTTGAGACGCTCTAATGCATTGGGCAGCTGGGCCTGTTTAGAACGCGTGGATTTGGCCACGATGTCCGTAGAGTCCTTTACATTGGTGATGTCCAGAGTGTCGTTGCGTTGCCGTGCGATACTTGCGCCGCTGCACACTGCACGAGCAACGCATCTGGGGCCAGCGGAACCTTCTCTTTCTCTGCCACCTCGTGTTCGCACGCTGTGATAATGAGTCGCATCAGATCCACACAGATTCCTCCGGTCTTCCTGCCGGCAACCTGTAGTATTTCTCTTCTCAGAACAGGCAAGTCAGCCCAGAGCGTCATGGCTCCCCAGATCTCCTTGGAAATGGTGCCAGTGTGGCAGTGATCCACAGCACCACGGAGTTATCAATTGCTCGCACTGATGCTCGCTAAGACAATTTTACTCTTTTTAGCTTGGTTAAAAATCAGTACTATTACAGCTTAGTTGACTTGACTCACGTTGATTATTAACTTGGCTCCATCTGAACCACAACAGTGAGGTGGTGACCAGCCGTCGAGGAGGAAGAGGAGGAGGAGAAGATGTCGGACGGCGCGGGCGGCCGGATGGGCGTCGCCGGCGCGCTGGGCCTCTCGGTCACGTCGTCTGTGGCCATCGTCATCTGCAACAAATACCTCATCAGCACCCTCGGCTTCTTCTTCGGTGAGCTCCCTGCTCTCACAACTTACTGCTACTCCCGTCTGGCGTGCAAGCGAAGTTTCTGAACTGAATTTGTCTGGCGGTGGCGATTGTTGGGACGAATGCAGCGACGACGCTGACGAGCTGGCACTTGATGGTGACCTTCTTCACCCTATACGTCGCGCAAAAGCTACGCTTCTTCGAGCCGAAGCCCATCGACACGAGGACGGTTATCTCCTTCGGGTTGCTCAACGGCATCTCCATCGGCCTCCTCAACCTCTGCCTCGGCTTCAACTCTGTTGGTTTCTACCAGGCAAGCATGCACCAACGGCTTCATTGTTGTAACCCAAGCATTGTTTGTTGCTGGTACTACTGTCTTGTTGCCTCTGAATTTACTGTTGTTCATTGCTGCAGATGACCAAGCTGGCCATTATACCCTTCACCATAGCCTTGGAAACACTCTTTCTCAACAAGAAGTTCAGGTGATCCTCAAATCTTTGCTCTGTAATTGAGCACTTTGCTCCTGTACTACATGGAGTTGTACGAAAATGATTTGTCGTAACAATCTTGAACCCTTCATCAGCCAGAGCATCAAGGCCTCGCTCATGGTCCTGCTCCTGGGAGTAGGCATTGCGTCGGTCACCGATCTCCAGCTCAATCTCCTCGGCTCCATCATTGCAGTGCTCACCATCGCCGCCACATGTGTTGGCCAGATCGTATCCTTTATGCTTACTGACCTCACATGAATTCAACTAATCGTACCTTCTAGACTAGATAATAAAATCGTCCATGCAAAGTTGTTTGCGCGCTGCGTATCCATGTGCTGGTTTGTCATCCTTAACCTTGGTGTTGAACAAAAGCTGACCAACCAAATCCAGAGGAGGCTCAAGGTGTCCTCCACGCAGCTGCTGTACCAGTCGTCGCCGTACCAGTCCGCCGTGCTGCTCGTCACCGGCCCGTTCGTGGACAAGCTCCTGACCAAGCGCGACGTCTTCCAATTCAACTACACCGTCCAAGTCGTGGTAAGTACACAGCACTAGTACCAGCAGCAGAGCCAACCCGATCCGATAGATCGATCATCAGTTTGTAATAACGGCCGGGGTGCTTATCGCAGGCGTTCATCGTGCTGTCGTGCTCGATCGCGGTGTGCGTGAACTTCAGCACGTTCCTGGTGATCGGCACGACGTCGCCGGTGACGTACCAGGTGCTGGGCCACCTCAAGACGTGCCTGGTGCTCTCCTTCGGCTACGTGCTGCTCCGGGACCCCTTCACGGTGCGCAACGTCGTCGGCATCCTCATCGCCATCTTCGGCATGGGCCTCTACTCCTACTACTCCGTGACCGAGAGCCGCAAGAAGTCCGAGGCCGCCGCCGGCTCGCTGCCCGTCGCCGCGCACCAGGTACGCACGTGGTGGCACCACCACCCCCACCGCGCTGTCCGAAACAGTAGTAAGAAGCATGAGGCGGCCGTGCCTGTGTTTTGGAGGTGACGTCGACGAATTGGATGATATTGCAGATGGGCGAGAAAGACTCGGCTCCGCTGCTGGGCGCCAAGAGCTCGCCGTGGCAGGAGAGCAAGGACGCGGAGACATTCGACTACGTGCCCAGGACGGCCAAGAGCGCGTTCACCGGCCGGTGAGCGGTAGACGATCGAACAACAGCTTATGGAAATGTATTCAACAGATATGTAGCCGGACATATGTGAAATCCCAATTATTATTATTTTTGTCGTTGCGGTTTGGGGCGTGGCTATCCCAATCATACTACTGCGATTAGTTGCAATATATCTTAGGTGACAGAATGTGTTATCTTCTGGGATTGCAGTGGTGAATCGGAGGGGATGCCAGTTGCTAGGATGTGCAGAAACATTTTAGACTTCACGCTGAGAAAAGAAGTTTTGTCGCTAAGAGATCTTCCTGCAGACGTTATTCTCTCCAACATACTACATCTGCACTTCTGCATGACTTCGTATTTCCTCTGGATTCAGCAATGCGGAAACAAAATGACAAGTAGTACGCCGGAGAGAAAATACGTTGGGTTTATTTTCACAGACACGGGAATGCAGGCAACACCTGGGAATCCAGTATACTGCTGGTGCTATGAATCTTTTGGATTCACTAGGGAACCATTTATGGACCATGTTCCAAATAAGCCCGGCCCGTTATTTTATGGGCCTGGGCTGCCCATTTGGTTTTGAAATTTTGAAGCCAGAGGAGCAGAAAGTATTCGGATTTTCGAGCAAAATGTCTTTCCCACCAAACGGAGCGCCACGGTCTGTCTCACTGAAGCTTTTCTCTGGATGACATGGATCGCCACTGGCCACACAAACCGTGACTTCACTTTGTCGACATCAACCGAATAGCCGCCGTGCGTGAGTGGTCGAGCGCATCTCAGGGGTCTGAACTGCCGGGTGAGCAGAGCATCTGCACTCCATCGCTGTCTCCGCTAGTAACGCACGAGAGGTTCCGGGATTCCTAGTCATCCTAATGCGCTTTTGCCTGTGCATGGACGCGATAATGCAAATTTGCAAAAGAAAACTTAATCGGACAAAGCGAAAAGCATTCGGCAGGACCGGCGAGCGATTCCTGAGTGACCGGGTGGCGGCGTAGCGTACAAGCCGGCTTGACGCTTCGCACGCGGAGGCCACGCTGCGGCCGGGCGCTGACGTCGAGAGCGACAGCGCCAGGCAGCCGAACCAAACCGCTCCACCTTACCGGCGCGCGTGCCACACGCAATGCTACGGGTCCTTGTCGCCGCCGCCGTCTAGAAAGGCCGGGCTGGTGAAGCAACGAACGCTCCGGTTGGCGCCGGCCCCGCCTGCACGAACGCCGCCGCGGACTCGCAGGCCGGGAGGAAGTCCACCACTCCCCCTGTTAATTAGCTCGGTCCGGTGGTGTCGTGGTGATGGATTCGGAGACCCAGGTGGTGTCTGGTCTCGCCGGTGATAAGCTCCACCCCAGGCCAGGCGTGGCGTCACGTGCTGGATGATCCAGGATATAATTACCTATGTTTTGTTTGTTTACCCTCTGGTTAGGGTATAAGGCGTGCCCTAAACTCTATCTAATCAATCGACCTTGGGGGACAGGGCGCCGCGCGAGAGCTCGTGCCGCCCACGAACGCCAGCTGTCGATCCCGTTCCCTCTCACAAGTGGTGAGGCCGTGCAGGCAGATAAGATGCGGCCTAGATACGGGTGGTGAATCATTGTCGTACGCACGTCCTAGTTTATCAACCTACCTACCCACCGCCTTCTAGTATGCGTTTAGCGCCTGGGATATACGACGATTGGCATAAAGAGGCCGGATAGGTGGAGCAAAACTAGTTATACTGTAATACCTTTCTCGTTTGCGAAACAAAACTAGTTAATACTACTAGGTTTGAGGATAAAACAGTAGAGTGCATTCCTGTTTTGAGTGAAAGGAAGATGAACAGACCGTTCGAGGCATTCCTGTTTTGAGCCAACACGTTATACTATCCTCCTCGGAGACCGTTTTGTCGGTGCCGCCGTTTCCTTTATTGTCGGTGCACCGTTTTGGTGCGTTGAGCAGACACACCGGTTCTGGGCTTCGAAAAAGAAGACAAGTGGCGGCTGCAAATAGCGAAAAGGAAAGCTAACTTCCCTCGAAACTTTTACTGAAAAATTCGAACCGCCCAAGATTCGCTCTTCAATTACGAGTACAAACAAAACATAGAAATCCTTTGGGTGATCTGATTTGCTCAGTAATCAACGCCTGTAAGGACAAATCGCGCGTAGCAATAATGGAACTCGCCCGAATTGAACCGAATCAGTACGTCCGGAAAGGACCAAGTTTCCAAACGAAAGTTTAGATGTGAAGACACTGCCCAAGCGGCCGGACGCGTTCGTACGTCGAGCTAACACACCACCGCCACGTCACATCTCCAAATTGTTGCGTCCAAGTCCTTTGCCAAAAAAATAAAATAAATAAAATTAAAAATGTTGCGTCCAAGTGTCCAATAATGCCGCTGTTTCAGCTAGGGGTAGGTAGCATGGAGTTGACTGGACCTAGGGGGTGTTCGTTAGCTTTAGCATTTAGCATTTAGACCTGTCACATAAAAAAGAATCTTATTATTTAATAGTACTAAATAAAATTTAATGACAAAACATTTTTACAGATAAGTACATCTTTACGAGACGAATCTAACGAGCCTAATTAATCTATATTTTATTACAGTGATGTTACAGTAATGCTACAGTAACCAGCGTCTAATCACGGCTTACCTACCATCGTTAGATTCGTCTCGCGATTTAGACCGGGGGTTCTGCAGTTAGTTTTGTAATTAAACTTTATTTAATACTTTTAAATGACAAAATTCTTCCCTCTAAATTTTAGACCCCATGCAACGAACACACCCTAGTAGTGCTACAAGTCAAGCTCAAGCGACGGTACCACTGAATTAGATCGCCTGACACTGATTGTGAGTGTGATGGCGTCCCATGTGATCCTCATTTTATTATGGCGTCTAGTTAGACAATCCACTCATCAGCATGGTTAATAATTAGACAATCCACTCATCAATATATTCAAATGCAACGTGATACAACTAGCTAGGCCGCATTTCATGGTGGAAACGAGGCGTAATTGACATCGAACTGTTTAGTTGCATTTCCTGAGTTCGAAACAAGCCAGTCGACACGAGTTCTCGAGGATTAATTGGCTGCACTTCGTCATCCTCCGTAAAGACGTGCCATATATATATATATATACCCGAATGGGTATGCTCATCAACATCAAGTGGTGGGCGGATATCAAATGTCACTTGTTGGCTTCTTTCGCGCCATATCATTGGAGAATCTCTAAGTTAAACAGGTCGTTTCCTTAACAACCGGCTCTCAAAATATCACCGCACTGGCTGCATGTGGGCCCGTTTCCATGACTTGGCTCCACTTGTCGGTCAAATGGTCAAACAAGCATCATTCCATGGTGGGTGGCCCAGCCTCAGACTTTTCTAAGGGGGTGTTCGTTGCATGGGGTCTAAAATTTAGAGGGAAGAATCTTATCATTTAAGAGTATTAAATAAAGTTTAATTACAAAACTAACTGCAGAACCTCTGGTCTAAATCGCGAGACGAATCTAACAAGGGTAGGTAAGCCGTGATTAGACGCTGGTTACTGTAGCATTACTGTAGCATCACTGTAACAAAATATAGATTAATTAGGCTCGTTAGATTCATCTCGTAAAGATGTACCTATCTGTAAAAAGGTTTTGTCATTAAATTTTATTTAGTACTCTTAAATAATAAGATTCTCTTTGATGTGACAGGTCTAAATGCTAAATGCTAAAGCAACGAACACCCCCTAAGTGTCTGTGCTACCATTCCAAATGAATATTGGTGACACTAGAAAATTCAAAAGCGCAAAATTCCAAGCAGACCTATACGTATTAAATGTCGTTTATGTTCGTACGGCGACTGGATTTAGAGTTCTTAAACACTGGCGTGTGCCAACTTCAGCCTGTTCGTTTCGCTGCAGCTGCGATTGTGGCTGTAGAAAAATAACTGCGCACACTGTAGCGGCTGCTGAAAAAATAAATGCGAACACTGTAGCCGCTACAAAGTAACTGCTGCAAAGCAGCGAGACGAACACGCTATTAGGTGGCTTGTATCATACGGCATTCCCATATAAACTGGCGATATGTTTGAAATATCTGCCTACTGAACCACTTTTTCATCGATGGAAAATGACGATATGTTTGATGTATCTGCCCGCAGCCCCCACAAGATAGCCTACTGAACCACTTTTCAATCAGGGATATCAAGATTATTTTCAACCTTTTATTACCTCCGACACGAGATTTTTTTTTTCCAACACGAGATTTATGCACCTTCTGATTGCTCGAGCGAATATAGTACTAAGATAACAATTTTTTTTTGCGGGTGAGATTACAAATGACGAATGTTTTAAGAAAGGGTCACTACAAGACTTCTCTTTATTCCCGACAGTGCGTTGTACAAAGTGAGCGACAGTGTACAATTTAGTATATTTCTTTTGAATGGCTGACAGTTTTATAGTACAAATTTATATATTTCCCAACAGTTTAAGCAAATTCCTTACAAACTCATTACACACAACTTCATTCCCTACAGTTTTCACAATCACTTGATAAATACATTAAAAATTGTCACCCATTTATAGAAAAACTGTCAGGGATTGCTTCAAATCTTGTAGTGGGTATGGTCGAAAGTAGTATGAGTTTATATATATGTTGGTACTTGGTAACTGTATTTAAGTGAGTGTAAAGTACGCTTAAGTTCTCCGATAGAAATGGACCATCCGATTAGCGTGTGCTCAGGCCTCAGGGACGACGAACCGGTATATTCACAGCAGCTGCCCCGTGCCCGTGTGGCACGCAACTCCATCTACTAGTGCACTACGTACTTCGTTTGTGCGTCACCTGCGTGCTGCCAAGGATTGTGATGAACCGAAAAGCTTGCTCGTGGAATCGAGTAAGGGGGTGTTCAACTCCATTTACTAGTGCACTACGTACTTCGTTTGTGCGTCACCTGCGTGCTGCCAAGGATTGTGATGAACCGAAAAGCTTGCTCGTGGCGAAAGGGTGTTCGTTTTGTTTAGGACTAAAATTTAGTCAAAGATCTTGCTATTTAAGAGTATTAAATAAAGTGTAATTACGAAATTTTTTGCAGAACCCTGTGCTACTTTGCGAGACGAATCTAATGAGGGTAATTAAGTTGTGATTAGACGATGGTTACTGTAGCATCACTGTAACAAAACATAGCTTAATTAGGCTTGTTAGATTCGTTTCGTAAATTAACACCTATTTGTAAAAAGGTTTTGTAATTAGACTTTATTTAATACTTTTAAATAACAAGATTCTCTGAATTAAATTTTAGGACTGAAGGAAACGAACAAAGTCGGCTTTCTCCGATGAGAAGCGGACAAGTCATGCCTCCGCGCCATCGGTTAACTCTGATCAGCATCCGTGTCTCTTTCAGTGGCCTGTTTTTGAGGAGCGGGATTGGATCGATCGAGCTTTCGCCGTCGGAGATGCGCGCGCGGTCACGTACGCCCACGATTTTATTTTGCGTTCCATGCTTGACTGCTTCGGTATTCCTATACACGAACGAGCCCAGAAATTTCGAACACTTGTAGTGTTGTCACAAGAGGCCCGGCCGGGCATCATCCGGCTACCTCCGGCCTACCATGTCGCTTTCAAGTCGCCATGGCTCATGACTCACGTCGAGCAGAGGCGCTGTTAAGTACTTGTGTCATTGTGTGGAGTTTGCTAATTGGCATCGGCCATGTGCTGGGTCAAGTCGTCCCATGACTCACCAGGTTACGGGGGTTTACTGCTGGTACGTGGCCCGCGTGTCAACTCTGTTCTGTGAGCGGACACAATCTCTCTGTCTCTGCTGCCAAGCTTAACTTTTTCCTTGACACGACCTCTCTCGGCCACAAATCGCGCTCACACGTGATGTAGTATAGTCTAATTAATTAATTAGCGCCGGTCCGGGTGCTCAATGACCATGGACGAGAAAAGGAAATGACACCGGCAAACGTGCCGAGAGACTGACCCCGGAGGTCACGGACAAATTGCGAAACTGGCCGCGCAGAGAGAGAGAGAGAGGGGGGAGGGAGGAGGGTATGGAATGGAAACACGGAAACCGTGTGCTACAAGCCATGTCGGGCGGGGGTCACCGGTCCACCGCGTGATTCAGCTTCAGGCTGCCAAGTAATCGCCCGTTACTCCTGCATCGTACCACATGCTTCGTGCCGAGCAATGCAGAAACGTTGGAAGGCCAACAGAGCTTGCTCGATCTATGGCCGCTTGCCGGGCCATACTATTGGATGAAACTTAAATTCCTATAGTAAATCATTGTCGGTAACTATCAGTTTGTTTGTCTGGCTGCTTTGCAGCAGTTACAATGTTCCAGTTATTTTTTCAGCATCCGCTACAATAAAACAGTTGCAAAACAGCCTGCCGAACAAACCGTATGGTGAACCCAATGGCAGAGACTGACACATGACTCAATAGTGTCACCTTGTACTATAACATACGGCGTCATCAAGTAGAGATTACCAAGTTCCACTGGTGTCCTTTGACACCATGCAATAGCCCTAGCTCCGCCTGTGGCGAGTCACATATATCGTGCCATATACAAAGGATTAGAAATTTTACTATGATATATATAAGAGAATTTTTCTAATCTTTTTGCAGGTACGGGAAACAAGCTTGGTCAAGTACATAAATTTTCTATCATGGTCGTTGATGCCACAAGGGCAACATCATTTTTACCTTTGGATTGGATGGGTCAAATCCGAACCAAAAATCCACATGTAAAAACTTGTGCCTATACCCGATCATTCATCGGGTCGAATCTAACCTCATCGAGGAATTTTTTTATGCATGTGGGTAGATTTTGTGCATGGCATAATGGTTGGCCTGGATTTGTTTTTGCCTCGCGCTCTCATTTGTGTTGGACTGCATGTATGTTTGTTAACACCCGCACGTTGTTGCTAACAATCTCTCATCTTCATGCTCCTCATCATGCTCAGAGTATGTTGTAACGATCGCCGTCATTTGGCAAGATGACATCTACGATGTGCAGCTTGTTGGCCTCAATTCTTAGCTACTTAGCATTCGACGTGCTTAGACTCTTGGCCTCCATGTTGTTGTTGTTGTTGTTGTCATGCTTGGAAATTGAAGATGAGGTAGGCGGGGCTTGAGCCCCCCCCCCCCCCCCCCCCCCTCCCTCTTCTCCTCGCATTGGATCCACGGATGACGGATGGAGCGTGCAATGTGCGAAGAATAGTGAGCAGTAGCTTGAAGTGGTGAATGGTGAGTGGTGATGTTTAGAGATGCACTTAGTATAGTCGCATGCATGCAATGTTTTTTTTATTTACCATTTGAATATGCACAACAAACATCCAATGACTCCACAACATCAAATAAAAATAACCATCCAATTCCTAGGCTCCAACAATATCTAATTAAAAGACCGAGGGAGTGTATTATCGTTGAACAAGTAGAATGTATTGAATGATCTAACCCTACGATGAAAAATGTTGAGTATGGGTAAAAGAAGATATTTTGATATGTCACCATACATTATAGCTTTGTGTTTGAACTTGTCACAAAATTTATATGTGTTATCATCATTGCTACTGTCACTTCAATTAGATTCCCGCCATCTAGTCGCAATCACCCAAAATCTTTACAACTAATGAATTGGCTTGGTGTCGTCTGCGCAGCCTTATTCCGCTCCCGTAAAAATCGTAATCCGCGCCTCCTCTGTGTCTTGGCTCCCCATCCGCGTATTTCACGCCACGAACCGCTCGCACGACGCGCACGCTCTGCGATCCGAAAGTTGTGGGGCTCGCCTCCACGTCGTCGCCAACTCCCTCGGAGGCCGTGATCCCCTCCCACGCCTCCCCCGTTCTTGCAACGCCACCGCGCCATCGATCTTCCGCCGCCGCCGCGGTGCAGCACCACCACCCTAGGAAGGCTGGTCTTCAGCACCAACACCCAACCCACGCCGTCAAGATCCATCCACGCCCAAGCCCACTTCGTCTCCAATCTCCATCGCGCTGAGGAACCGCATCGCCGCCATCGCGCCGCGTCAGGGAGATGAGGAGCCACGCCGCACGCCACATCGCTGACGTTGCTCGACTCAGGACTGCAGGTTTGCACACTTGCTCTAATGTGTATGTAATGCTGTGCTTGCTTGCTCCCCTGCATATCCATAGAATGAAATTTTTTCATCGACCCTTTATCTGAAAAGAGCACAGGTCTGCATACAAATTAGTATGGCCATGGAACTAAAAACTCAATAATTGGTGGGATAAAAAAAGCACTAAGAGCTTGCCGTGATTTTCAGAGAAGAAGAGTGGCCTTTGAATCATGAACTGGCTGATGCGTGAACTGTTGTATACAGTACGGAGTACTGAGTAGCTGTAGTAATTTCTTAATATTTTCAGACAGGCAAGACATAGATTGGGCATTTGTTTCCAGAACAGCCGCATGAACTCCAAGGTCAGCAATCCAAGCGTGAGAACGGTAGACAGCAAAATGGAAGCATTGACGATGTGAAGTTGAGTGGATTGGTTGCCAGGTGATAACTCCTTCCGGGAACAAATTTCTTTTTGAAGTAATCTGTGTTTCTGCATAAATGGCAAGTACTTATGACTATCAAGTGTATTTCATCCGTTTCGACCATTTGAAATATTGGGATCTATAGGTAGCTTTGATTGATGGAAAGAGGTGCACTCTCCAGTAGATGCCACTCCATATAAACCCTTTGTGGCAAATTGATCTCTGACTGTGTAACATCATGAAGACTTATCGGTTGAAATTTTGCAATCATAGTTCACAAAACTTGGTCTGTTTTTTTTTTTGGGTACAAAACCTGTTTGTTGATCCTATTTTGTAGGGGAAGTTTTTATGTCACTCTGAAAATGCTATAGTTGGAAGGACAGGTAGCCTCTCAACCTTGGAGCGTCTAAGCTAGGTGAACTAGAAGGTGGCGTTGGCTCTGTTGCGATGCCTGATTGATGAGTCTATGAAGCAACAGTATTACCATTGAAGCTCGTGTGCCTTCTTTAACCTTTTTTTTTTTTGGAAACAGGTGCTTATCAACTTCACGGGGACTATATTTGAGGTGGGTAGACTGAGTGTTGGTTTCTGTTTTCTAAATAGAAAAGGTATAGCGACATTTTTCTCATTCTCTATTCTCAGCCTGGTGGATGTCGGGTTTTTTTTTTTTGCTGTGAGATTGTCATCTATTTAACATCAATGCTTTAATGTTCTTTTTTTGCTGTGAGAATGTCATCTATTTAACATCAATGCTTTAATGGCATCCTCGATATTTGTATATGATTCATGGAATCATGGTTACAGTTTGTTACTATTGACGTTTTAATTAGCACAATATGAGATATAGTACAGAATTAACTGGATCCATTTGCAAATTGCAATGGAGGATTATTCTGTCGGTGTCGATATGTGGTAAAGTTTAGTGGCCCAATTCAGTTTACTAAAGTTTAATTAACTCTCAAGCTCCGATGTACTCTTCCTAATATTCGTTAATCAAGATGTACTCTTCCTAATATTCGTTAATCAAAGAAGGTTGATAGGAAAGAAAATTGATGTCCCGTATTGTCCTAACATTTTTATAATTTACAGCTAACAATACATCATATGCTACGTGATCTGTACACAGCACTTATGATTGAATTCACCCTGAAGATTTTAAATTTTTAATGCAGCTGAAAGAGTCAGAATGCAGGCTGTTATTCCTGGTGATTCAGAGTTGCAACAGTTTCTTCACATTTTCAGGTCTTATTTCCCTCCACCATGCAGATGTGTTATTAGTGACTGGTAAATCCTGACTTTATATTTCTCTTCTCCAGTTGAAGGAATGCTTAGCATTTTTCTGCAATCATCATTGGATTTCATGAGTTTTTGTTCTCTTTTACAACTGTTTGAAAGCTACCAGGAATTTAGAGATGACAGCATATCTATAGGATAATTCATGTATACTAAGTTATTTATCAGTCAAAATTGATTTATCCACAAAGTAGAAGGGGAATCTTAACTATAACAATGCACTTTCTACATCCCGTGTATGCTGCACAATCTCCTACAGTTTTATTTTTCATACTCCAATTTATCTTTGTGTACTTGTTTGTAATTGAAGATTCAAGGCTTTGCACATTTTGCACATATGTTGCATATCTGTGTAGGGAGTAGGGATGAGTGAATTCTGATAGCACTCCTCAACAATCAGAGCTCTATGTTACCAGTTCAAACCTTTTTTCTGTTTTTCTGAAATCCAGCTTTTTTTTGCTGTGCAGTTAAGAATATGTTAATAAAGTAAATATCTCAGGTTATCTGCACAACTTTATGCAAATATAAGATGCTGATACAAGTGTAATATTAATTTTGTTTAACATGGGACAACAAAGAGAAGAAAATATGATGAGTTTCAGATTAGGCAATTTTGGATAGTCTTTGAATGGGTGTAGCAATTAGTCAGTATCAATATTTTATTTGCACCGCAGGTAAATAGCTTGAGGCTCCCAATCTACGGTGGTGGTCTCAATGGCATGGGAGCGGTAGTCTGATCGGGCAGGAGGTGTGACACTCGATGATGCCTGATGCCAATTGACAACTGCGCTGATGTGGAGATGATCCAGACATCGTTATGGCTGGCTACAGCCAAAGGGGAGCCTGGGAGACGTGGAGGTGTTGAGGTCCTCTGTACCAGACCAGAGCCTAAAGAGAGATAAGCATAGTCTGGCAACACATTCGCCAAACGTGTTGAGATGCTGAATGAGCACAATATATTGTTTCCGTTTTCCTGTTAACTCTCTAAATTAGTCATCTATTCACATGAGTTTTTTGTTTTCTCATCCATTTAAATTAGTCATGGTCCATGTGTCTCAATGACTATGGAGCGTATGATATTAGACTATACCATGGATGTTAGTTGTGTTTGGTATGGCAGTGAAGGCAAGAAACAGAAAGTCAAAAACTTCTAAATTCAATATTCCAAGTTGTAATAGGTTCTATGCTCTGTATTATTCTCATGCCTTGTTATCAAAAGACTTGAAAGTGTGTTATCAGCACTGTGTAAATCCTACTGTTTTGCTGATCTTTATCTGATATTTTTTAGTTCTCGCCATACGTTAGAGCATCTAAAAGTTCATCTGACAAGTAATTAATGCCTTGTTCTTGAAAATAAATCATTTGCATGGGGCTTCCTGAAATGCTATGTCTACTTAAACCGATTAAAAAATTTCCACAAACAATTGATGTGGCATTGTGTCATTGGTCGGTACAAAGCTCCTTAATTTAAGCAAAACCTGACCTATTATTGATTGCCATATCAGCAAGCGCGTAGAATTTGCATAAAACCTTTAGGTAATCGTAGCATTGCTCTATTCAACACCGTAGCAACGCACGGACACTCACCTAGTAAACCATTATTTTGATATGTAACCATTATTTATTTTACAAAAGGCACCCCTCTTGGCAGGAGCTGTAATGTATAACTATTCAAAAAGAAACCACTAAAAAACAGGTCATTTGCTACCCCAAGTCCAGCCTTCTTCACATTCCTCACACCGAAATGCTGGAAATTTTCTTCACTGGCCATCCTCGTCAAGCAGATGAGACAATTATCGTGTGACCACCATCACCACTTTTCCCCAGAACGCAGACACATCCACAAAAGATCCCGGCACGTACCTGTCACACCACCTCTCATTTTCCCCAGAAATTCTCAGGCACGCAGGGAGCAAGTGCCGTAGCGGGCGAACGCATCCCAGCATGTTGGCTTGACTGCTGCAGCGGCTGTTTTGCAGCAGCTACAATGTTCGTAGTTATTTCTTCTGTAGCAGTTTTAGTGTTCGTAATTATTTTTTCTACAGTTGCTACAGTAAAACGGCTGCTTCGCAGCGAAGCGAACAGGCTGCTACACGGTCATCATCAGTCTTTCTCTCTCCTTTGATCATTTTCCTCCCTCCCTCCCTAGGATTACTCGTACGAGTACATGCACAATCAGAAGAAAGAGAGGCAGAGATAGTGAGAGCAAAACAAATCCCAACCACCAGCCAAGCCAGCGTAAGTAACAGCTCAGCCATCGGCGTGAAATAACGAAAAAGAAATACGCGGACCCATCGACGAGGGGGACCCACGCGGCCAGACCTCCCTCCTACTACTCCCTCTCTTTCTCTCTCCTCCCTGTCCGCTCCGCCGTGCCTGCGCCCAATTCAATTCGACTGCGAAGAACAAAACAAAAGCGCAGACTGAGGAGAGAGGTGCCCCGCGGCCACAGGCAAGGCACCACCCCGAGTCGAGAGGCAAGGCGAGGCGGAGGCGCTTTGCTGCTTGCGGCGAATGGGTGAGGAAGGCGGAGTCAAATTCGAGGGGCGAATGGGCGGGGCGGAGGTGGCGGTGGTGGAGGACGCAGCGGCGCCGGCCGCGGTGGAGGCGGAGGTCGGGATGCGGATGGAGGGGTGGCTGTACATGATCCGATCCAACCGCTTCGGGCTGCAGTACTCGCGCAAGCGCTACTTCGTGCTCGAGGACGCCGCGCTCCGCTGCTTCAAGTCTGCGCCCTCCTCCCAAAACGAGGTAACCAACGCCTGGTTCGTTCGTTCGTTCGTTCCTGTGTCTGTGTGGCGTTTCGTTCTCTTCGCGGCGGATTCCGGTGAAGTTTTCCTGGCATTTTATGTGTCCATAGGGCGTCTGTTTCGTTCCGTGAACGCATGGCTCGAACTCGATCGATTATGGCGCGTTCCAGTTTCTGCCCCCTTCCGGGTGATCTGTTCTGTTGTTCGAACTGGAATTGGGATGCTAATTACGACGAGGAGTTAATCTGGGTGTTGTTTCCTGTTAGTTTTTCGGCCGTTTGGTTGAGACTAGCCTAATTGGGTTGTTCCCGTGAAACTGTTAGAGATGGCTGATTTTATTTTCAGAGTAGATCGTTATTATAATTGCTTTCTGTGCATGTTTGGTGCTGTTCGTTCCCCTACTCCGGTTTTACATCTCGCTAGGATTAACGGAATTGTAGGAGCAAATTGGATGCTCGGACTGGCATTCGAACGGTGCCTCCATATCCGGTTGGCCGGTTTGTACGCCAAGTTTTCTTCAAAAGACCATTCTGGAATGGGACAAAGTGTTTGCAGCGTGTTTCCTACCTTTTACGCGATGGATTGGGAGATCGAATCGTTTTCCTCAATTAGCAGTGTCATGTTATCAAGGACCATGTTGCGTAGAATCACAGAGCTGGTTGTCAATACTAGAACTAAAAGGTGGCATTCGGTGCACTCTGCTTCCATCCATATAGGGAACAGACATGATGTTCCTTCTGGACACCTGTCCTGCCTTTTTGGCTTTCTGTTGCTGTATCCTGCATCTGTGGTCAGTTTGTTACTTTTGTGATCAATTCATGGGACAACTGGGAAGAAGGGCATAGGAACTATCGCAATATGTTGGCTTGGTAATATAAACTACATAACTGGAATGAAATGGTGATTGTGTCTGTGGCACTCCAAGCTTAATTGCAAACTGAAGATAATTACATTATCGATATGTTACCATAAATTATCGCATGAAACGTTGGTGTCTCCACTTCTGTGTTCTTTTGAAGTATGACACCATGTTTCTTTGTTTCATCTTTTTCCCTTTTGATAGCAGGATCCTGTTAGAAGTGCAATAATTGATTCTTGTATACGAGTGACAGACAATGGGAGAGAAAGTGTACATAGGAGTGTAAGGCCACTGTTCTCTCTTATATGTTTTCACTTAGAGTTTATGCAAATAACATTGAAAACATCTTCCTCATCATTTTATTGACAGGACTTTTACATATTCACACTATACAATGCTTCAAATCATTATGATCAACTTAAGGTAACTACTAGAGTTCAACTCTCTTATCAGACAGCTAATATTCATCTGCTTTTCTTTTGTGACACTAGTATTTTCTTTTTCCATCTGTTGACCAATGTTTTCCAGTTGGGTGCAAGAAGTTCGGAAGAAGCAGCTAGGTGGATCAGGTGCTTGATGGAGTGTGCACTAAAGGTTTGTGTTTTTCTTCATTTATTGTCCCACTTTGCTATCATTATGTTCAATAAAGCGCTCACATAATTTCCATACTTTGAGCAGTCCCCAAGAAAAGACGAGCACGTTGTTGCTTGTTCGCATAGAAGATGGCAGGCTTTCAGGTAGATGCAGATCAAACTTTGGTTTGTTATTTATTGAGCATATGGATTGGGAGCGGTGTTCTAACAGTTCTTGGTGCTGTACTGCTGGTTCTGCAGTGGGGTTACACTGGCCCCCTAGCACCTAGACTGCGGCAGCAATTTTTGTACCATGATGCGGAGTAATGTTTTTATAGTTATGTCAATTTTTTTATGTTGCTTACTCTGTGGTCAATTTTTTTTAGTTTATTATATTTTGTGAATAGTGCAGAATAAAGTAGTAAAGTGTATTATCAGATGATTGAGATATGATGCAATGATATATTGCTCTTAGGATTCAGTGTTATCTATAATGTAGTTCATGTTTTGTGCATGTTAGAAATTCTTGTTAATGCTTGAAAACGACCTAGATATGTTGAAAGGACTAGAAAAGATTTTGATTACTACTTACATGTACCTGCTCTATTTGTCTGATTGTCTGCTACACTTGCAGGTTAAGCCGCCGCAGTAGCCGCATGCACTCAATAGGTAACTCATATGTTTATAAAGTTTTCAATAGAATGAGGAATTGTAGTGAATTAATTTGCTTTTAGCAATGTTTACAGAAGTAACAGATCTCTTTGTCCTCTTTAGTGCTACATTGCTCTTATTTCTGTTTTTATGAATACTTTATCAGATTGGACTTTATTTTCATCTGCTCATAACGATCCAATGGCATCTGACGTTATTGCACCTTCTCCGTGGACAATATTTGGCTGTAAAAATGGTAATGATATATTTTTTTTCTTTTCATAAACGAAATTTGTACTAATATTCATTTCCCTTGCGTTTAGGGTTGCGTTTGTTTACGGAGGCCAATGATGGTGGCTCTCGTGGGAAGGTATTTCTTGTTCTCAACAATGTATTGTGTGGTAATGTGGATGGATTGCCAAATTCATGATAGTTTTGCTCGTTTCCTCAGTACTGGGATGATCATCCGGCTATAATGGCAGTTGGGGTTGTTGATGCAAATTCTGAAGCTGTCTTCCAGACTCTAATGTCCCTCGGCCAATCAAGATCTGAGTAAGTCAGATGTTCCCTTCTTTCTTAAATAATTTTCATATTATAAAAACTATTAACATTGCATTTCCTCCCAAAAGCATTACACCATAGCTTTCCTAGAATACCAAATTAGATGCTCGCTCTGAGTATGTGTTTGTGGTAATTACATGCATGAATCAATTGGAGCCTGAAGTTGCATTATGTGCTATGTACAGAAAACATGAACAACCGTGTATCATGTGAGTTCTGGATGTACATAATTAGCTATAACTAAGTAGGAACGATCCAGGGAGATTGTGATTATACTGAAAACTTTTACTAGTGCTGTCTTCATAAAGAATAGAAACTTTTTCGGGTTTTCCCCTTCAGCATCATGTTTGTGTAATGTAACTATCTGTCCATAGACATTCCATGTTTAATCAAATTCTAGTTTTCAATTTTTTAGCAGTCTTGGTGACACCTAGTCCTATGCATGAACATAGTTCGTCGTAGCCCTCAAGTGGGTAACTTTTCATTTGTTCTACTAAGTTGAGGAAATGAGGGTGGATTTTAGTTCTTTTGAGAGAGCTTTGGGTTGACCCGATGACCCAGAAAGTGGAGGACTGGCATCCTACACATGTACCACCTATTGCTCAGATATTCTTCCCGAATCATTAAATATTAAAGTTTGTCCAACTCAGATAACACCCAGCTATGCAAAAAACCTCAAAATTAACACCCATCCCGCAGATGTGGAAGAAAGGAATCCCTAAATCAGCCTTCTCCCTTGCCTCCTCCAGTTGCCTGCCTTCTATTACTTCATATCGTCCTTTAATGTTTGCCTCTGCCGCCACTCGGATAGGCAAAATTGAGGTGGTCCTGTGTTGAGCGGCACTATGGAGGAGCTTAGAACTGACGCGGCTATTGTCCAGAGCCTCTTCAGTCTCCTATCAGTTACAAATTGCTGTCTTGGATAGCCAGCAACAGCACAGGCTGATTTTAAAAAACACTCTTCTTGCCAGAGTTAGGACCCTAGAGAACTCAGAACATGTTACAGGAAGATCAGATGTTTGTCCTCCAAAAGGTGACGATGAGTCTTATGCGACAATTACTTTCTAGTTGCCTCCAGTTCCAGATTGGCAGCAGTTTCTCTGATTTACTTTCATGTATTTCTCAGCGACCACGGTACTGCTTCTTGCCACCAAGTGGTTAGTTATTACTAAAAAGAACTGGTTAGATGCTGTTTCTGGATACTGGAATAAGAATGCCAAACAGTCAGCAAGTAAAGAAATTTGCCGGAAACTTGTTATTGTTCTTTTTCCTCCCAAATAATGTTATTGTTTGCCCTCTGGTTTAAGCTGCCTGTAGCCTTTTGCTCCCAAAAAATAAGTTAGACGGTCTAACTTATACCGTTACTTTTAGCTTTAGGTCATGCTTGTAGAACAAGTAGTTTCCATGCCTTTTTAGAGTGTGACCATATTAATTGCTCATCCGTCTAAACTCTATCTGCAAGCAAGCCATAGGTGTCTTTAACAACTTCCTAAAATAGCATCAAACTCATACTTGGCATGTGCAGTTCATGTATGCTA
Organism: Eragrostis curvula; assembly: GCA_007726485.1. NCBI lineage: Eukaryota > Viridiplantae > Streptophyta > Magnoliopsida > Poales > Poaceae > Eragrostis > Eragrostis curvula. The sequence continues at coordinate 23,051,749 of CM017439.1, read as the reverse complement.
CCTAAAGTAGGGATGTTTTGCAAATACAAGACTGTGTAAGCATTTTAGGATTTCCAGTATGTTTTAATGAAGGAATGACCAACTTCGCAATGCTCCCAACAATAAATATGGAGTACATGACATTTGTATATTTTGATGTTTCTTATGGACAATAGTCTATATGGGACTTATGGGTACCTGGGCCCACCTTCACAATGCATATGAATGTGAGTTAAATATGTTTTTCCACCTATAAAGCATCGATATCTTCTTTAGGTGGGACTTCTGTTTGCGGGAAGGAAGGGTGGTCGAACATCTAGATGGCCATACAGACATAATTCACAAGAAATTAAGAGGCGACTGGTTACCATGGTCTGGTGCTGTCTCAGCTATCCCACTAAGTTTACATCCATGCTTTGCTAAGTTGTAATATCATTATATGTTTTAGTTTTCAGGGGAATGAGAAAGAGAGATCTATTACTAAGACGATATTGGAGGAGAGAAGATGATGGAACTTACGGTACTATGGATTGACAGAAACTGATACATTCTCTACTCTCAATGATCCAGATCTGACACTTATCCTGAATTTCCAGTTATTCTGTACCACTCTGTTTTCCACTACAAATGTCGTCCTGAGAGAGGCTACATCCGTGCATGTCTTAAAAGTAATGTATGCTTTAGTTTCAGTTGACTTTATATGATAACAAACCTGGCTGCTGTATGTGTTTATACTTAACTGATATGCACCTTTCAATATTTAGGCGGAGGATATGTTATATCACCAGTCAATCAAGGAAGACAATCAGTTGTGAAACACATGCTTGCCATAGACTGGAAATTCTGGAAATCTTATCTGTTTACGTCATCTGCCAAATATATCACTATACGTATGCTAGGCAGAATTGCAGGTATGTCGTGTATCTAATAAATAGATCTTCACTGATGCAATTATGAAAGTTCTAGTTTTGTACATTTCGGTAATACTACGTGGGTTTACACTTTTACAGCATTACGAGAATTCTTCCGAGCAAAAAATGGAAATTGTGCTTGCATGGAGTTCTCATCTGGTGAGTTAACCAGGGACATGGTGCTGTCACAAAGTGAAAATGGGCGTATAAATTTGGAAATGCAGCCTGCAAATGAGAGTAGAAGACTTGAGGGTCCTACTGAAGGTTCACTGGGTGGTTCTAACAGGCAATTAAGCAGTGTTGGTTCCTTCGTTCAGCTTAATGATGCAGCGGACGAGTTCTTTGATGTCCCAGATGAATCAGAATATGATCAGAGGGAAGTTATGTTTCCTTCTGACGAGAGCACACATGCTGTGGTAAGTTAATTGTTTGTTTGCGTGAAGTGTGATGGAACATTTGTGAAACATCTACGTACTGTTCTTCTATTACATCTCATCGCCTGAACTATTATCGGTCATAATATGTATTTATGGCTGTTTGATTTTTTATATCGGTATGCTGACCTATTTCTTAATCTTGAAAATATCGTTGCACTCAAATGTGGAGATTGATTACCTTTCGTGAGGCAGAAGAAAATGTTCAGATATTCAGTTTGTTGCATTGAATGTATTTGCAGCTGTTGTTGCACATACTGTAGCACCTACAAATGTTCCCATGCTTGAAAAGGTTTAATATTTGATATGAGAACTGCACTTAGATATGAGGGAAATTGGTTGATGCCCAGGGGATCCAGCACCACTAGTAGTGAAAATAACATGTTCCAGCATTTCAAAAAATCATGCATGTTCATAACCTGGAGAGCCAGGCCATCTGAATTCCGTAATAATTTTAGGTCCCTATCTCCAACGTATTCGCACTTATTTTGTAGGACCAAAGGCATGGTAAATTGTCCACTGCTGCTGTTTTTGTAAAAAAGCTGCATGATCTTGCAGGTATGCTAAAATTATATCCAATAGCCAGTGTTTCTTTTATACTGGTCTTCTCTGATGTTGTTTCTCTGCTCTAATATTGGTCTTCTCTTTTCTCATTTTCCTATACTCTAGTCCAAAAAAGAGGATATGTTGATCTACAGGGAGCTGCTGATGCTGACAATGAGCCTTGTTGCTATGGATATACTCTTCCTAAAGATTCAAGCTTTACAGTGCCTTCTACCTGGGCGATGACAGATCCTACAACATTCTTAATCCGGGGAGAGACATATTTGCATGATCGTATAAAGGTAGCTACATATTTTGCAAAGATCAGATCTTCAAAGCTAAAACTTATAGTCAAAGTTTAGCTCGAAAGAACCTGCATATATTCCATTGAAAACCATAACTTGTAGTGGGTTTAAGTCTTTAAGGGGTTTCCGTTTTCAAAACCCTGGCAAAGTATTTTTCATATGCCATAGGTTGCCCTATTTGTCAAAGAGTTTATAACCTAATCCTTTTCATGTTGTTGCTACTGCTATTTTGGAATGTAAATGGTAGGCAAATGAGATATTGTGTATATATAAATCAGAAACGGGCTAGTGAAACTTATCATAATGATGCAGTTATAACTTTTTTTTTTGGACCAAAATGATGCAGTTATAACTTCCCCTGTGACTTTGACAGATCAAGGCAAATAGTACCCTGATGCAAATGGTAGGTGCTGATTGGATAAAGTCTGATAAGCGTGAGGATGATCTAGCAGGACGTGCTGGAGGATTAGTCCAGGTATCTTGTGCTATTGCCAGTAATTTGCTTTCAAACTCTTAAAGAACAAAGAATTTACCAAGAACTTTTACTGCAGAGATGTGCCGCACAAGGGGGCTCCAAATTCTTCTTCATTGTAAACATACAGGTGAGATATTATATGGGCTTGTTGGTGAGATAGTACATTGTTTCACGTGCTGTATGCTGTACAACAAAATGTGCCTTATAATCCGATGGATACAGGTTCCTGGTTCAACCACATACAGCTTAGCTTTGTATTATATGATGGATACACCATTAGAAAAGGTGCCTCTACTTGAAAGATTTGTAAATGGAGATGATTCATTCAGAAATTCAAGGTTCAAACTCATCCCTTACATCTCAAAGGTACCTATTTTCTACTAAGAGGTGTGAGCAATTCATTTTAAGCTTTACTCGATAAAATGATGCTTAATTATGTTTGCAATGTCCGTCCATTAGGGATCTTGGATCGTGAAGCAGAGTGTGGGAAAGAAAGCTTGCTTGGTTGGACAAGCACTAGAAATCAATTATTTCCGTGGGAGCAACTATTTGGAGGTATGCTTGATGCACATCTTATGTCAGCCTCTTGTTTGCCATCAAAGATTTAACATACATCCACACGCCATTTTTCAGTGCAAGTGTACTGTATTTTGTATTCATACTGAACTCAGGAGCAGTTTATTTGCAAAGCAATATATTGACTGCATCAATTTTGTTAATATTATTTTCTATTGCTTTGGTATCCTCGCATGTCTAAGAAGCAGAATCTTCTGAAATTTTACTCATGCTAGTCGTTAATTTCGTTTACAGCAATCTACAATAAGCATAACAAATATTCAAGAGATTTATCATGACCTGTTACAAATTGGTTGGGTTTAGATTGTCTTGTTTGACAATATCACATGTGACTGCATAAAATATGTTTCATGAGATTCCAGAAGGGACATTCAGCTCTGAACACCTTTGCTTGTAATTTTCAGCTTGGAGTTGATATAGGCTCGTCGACGGTGGCACGAGGTGTGGTGAGCCTTGTGCTTGGCTACTTGAACAATCTGGTCATTGAAATGGCCTTCTTGGTACAGGTGATGGGCATACATCTATCTAATTCACAACAACTGCTTGCACTGCTTTTGTAGTCTTCAGTTTGAGCACAAAGGTAGAGATCACAGAAGAGTTATTGCTTTTATCTGACTACCACATATATCCTTTGTTTGCCTAATGCAGGGCAATACACAAGAAGAGCTCCCAGAGTTCCTCCTAGGTACCTGCCGACTGAATTATCTCGACGCCTCCAAGGCAGTGTCGATCGATGAATGCTGAAAAGGCGCCAGATTGATTTGATTCTTTTTGAAGCCAGTACAGCAGAAACCAAAAGCTTCTCATTCCTTGCCACCTAGTGCCGACACAGTCGGCCAAAGCCAGGCGCTCCTTGTTTTGGCCCCGCAAAAGTGGGGGTTCCATTGCAGCGGGCCAGCGTTGTACATTCCCCTCTTGTCGAGTGCTCAGGTATTGCGTTGTAATGATGATAGCAATCCATGGTGAAATCCTCCCATTCTTGGCATCTCGACACCACGAAAAACGAAGACAAGGTGTATTCTATCCTGATTTCGTGTCGTCCCTTCTGACCTGAGTGGGATCAGATCAGATCGTCAGATCTACTAACACCAAAGCAACCCATTAACTAGTCATTGACTAAAAGAGTAATGTCTGGAATGATTGCATCTGAGAACTTGGTTTCCTCCCACATTCGTCAGGAACTGAAAGGGACCTCCAACCAAAAATTGCAGTTATCCTGGGCACGTATGCTCCCGTTTCCAAGTCCCTTGAACCGGAAGCATCAGCAAGCAGAAGTGGAGTTGGCATCACTCGTGTCCTCCTCTGAAAGGACGACAGGATAAAACGGTGTTGTCATCGTCGCCACAGCATCGCGATCAAGATCACTGTGTTCTTGGTAGCGGCAGCTCCAGCTTTTCTGGCCTGTCCATGTAGGGATGTAGCATGTCCGTCACGCTGCGTCCCTGTGTAGAGGTTGTAGCCGCCGACGTTACAGTTGAACGCCCTCGTCTATGAATCAAATGCTTTGATGAGCAGCCTTGCTTTTGAGCTGATTACGTGTCGGCTGCTTGCAATATGTTACCTGTGAGAGCGTGGCATGGATGGCAGTGCCAGGCAGGATCCATATTTGCCATTGACCTGAAAGGATGGATCCCCACGGCGCGGTCGGGGTCGGTCGCGCGATGCACGGGCGCTTGCCGACCTAGGCCTCTTCACGTGCGCCCGGTGTGGTGCGGTGCGGTGCGGTGCAGCGCAAGCATGGTGAGTTGGGATGATGGTGCTACCGGGCACAATGCACGCCGGCCTGCACTTTTCCCGGGCGCCGCTGATCTTTGTCGTTAACGGCATCAAGCAGACTGCCAGCTGGCTGATTCTAATTCAAGGATTCAATGGTTGGTGGAGTAACTTTTTAAAAAATAAATATATTTTAATATTCCAGTCTCTGCATCGACCAATGCATGTAGTTGTTGGTGGAGTAACTAAGAGCATGTTCAGTAGATTGAGAACAATCCACCTCTTATATGACCACATAAGGGATTGAACAAATTCAGTTTGTTCAATGACCCTTGTGTCACATATTGAACAAATTCATCCTTTATATTTGTCAAGATTCGTGCAAGATGATCAAATGATGCTCCTGCCCTCGCTCCCCTATCGCTCGTTGCGCGTGGCCTCCCTCTACCAGCAAGCTCCTGCCTGTGTCACCCATGATGAGCCATGGCAGTCGTGAACCCTTTCGCCACAGGGCACACGAGCTCAATGTGACCACATGGGCGTGGCGACGTCGTAGTGGGGGCGCGACGGCGGGCAAGACTGGAGGCGGCGCTGATCAATGCCCTTCGCGGCCGCGTCGAGCTTTCCATGACACATGGGGGCAGGCATCCGGGAGACTGCATCGGTGTTGAGGTCTAGGAGACGACGGGCGGCAGCGGTCAGGGAGCGATGTGAGGGAGCAGGAGCGTGAAAAATATGACGGTTGGCTCCTAATTCCACTGCTACAGTGGACAAGGGATAAGAAAAGGGAGGGGGTGGATTGAACAAATCTGTTCAATGGAAGGAAGAATATATGGGATTAATCATTTTTTTTTGAAGAAAAGGGGATGGGTTGTTCAGTCTGTTGGAAATGGTTCATCTCTTATATTGACAGTTTTAAATGGATTGGGGTGTTTTTTTTCCCAATTTACTAGAGATGCTCTAATACCTCCGCTGGTTGATGCAGATGCCAATTTACTAGCGTAATGACGTGTGAAATGTTGGAGATTTGTTCAATCATTTTTACATGTAGCGGTAGAAGCTAACCGTTGATTACGAAGGTACCACTATAGAAGTATAGAGCAAGAAAGGTTTGCATTCGCCTCGAAGGATCTGGTTATTTTTACCAACATCTGCATTACATCTGAGGTTGCTTACACATCCATTTCCTCAAAGTATATGAATGCCGATGATGCAAAATTTCCAATATCAGGTAAAAAAAATTCTTGAAAAAAAAAGGTTGACATTGGCACTTTTGTCTCTGACCTACCACATCGATCACCTGTTGTCTCATATCACGTGACTATCTTTGTTGGAGTACTACGCGGGACGGAAGTGCTGACGATATGTTAGGGGCAGCACGGGCCACCTCGTGCTTCATGTGCATTTGTCATCTGAAATAGTATAAAAAAGTTTTTTTTAGAGAAAATAGTATAAAAAGTTACATTGGAACTATTGCATGGGACCCTAATCCATGTTGGTAAGAAGAGCCTTCTTCCCTTCGCCGTCCCGTCATCAAGGAAAAAGAGGATAACGAAAGCATACTAGGGTGCGTTCGGTGCACCAGTTTAGAGGCCTCTAAAGGCCAAAGTGCTAAAAACCGGCCTCTGAACTCACCGAACGGGCCGCTAACTTTTAGAGTTTAGAGGCCTGCAGAGGCCTGCGAAACGGAGGGGGGAGGGGCTCTAAACACTGTGTGCGTCGCGTGGGACGGGAGTGCCCTTTATCCACTCGCCCACCGCTCGCGTCCGCCTCCTCTCGCCCTCCTCGGTCGTGACGGCGCCGCCGACCGCCGTCCTGGCTTCTAGCCGCCGCCACCGCCTCCCTCTGCGAAGTCCGTTACTGCTCCGGCTCGGTGTGGCTTCCGCGTCGCGGCGACGCACGGGTGCTTCCCGGATCCGTCGCCGTCGGCGGCGGATATTGAGGTCCACCATTCCCGTGCCGCAGGCGGTGCAAGCCGTCGACAGCAGCTCCTCCTCCAACATGGATGCCTTCGGCGCCGACGGCGTGGGAGGAGACGGGACCCGGGACTTGTTCCCCAACCCGGATCCGTACTCCCAGTCGCAGTCCTCCTACTCCGCCGACAGGAACCGGCGATTTCCCTCCAACTCCGGCGTTTCCCGGCTGGATATGGGGCGCCTCGACCTCAACTCCGAAGGATTCCCACTCCCTGACGGATTCCCTGGCTACATTCCGGGCACACCTGCTCCCGGCGGGCCATATGTCTACGGGATCGGGCCGAGTTCCGGCTACGGTCCTCCTCCACCTCCCGTGTTTGGGGGTTCTTCTGCTCCCGGATTTGTTCCAGGATATGGTGCATCTGGTGGGGTCGGAGGAAGTTTAGGAGGTGGTGATGGCAGCGTTCCATTTGGTTTCCAGTTTGGCGGCGATGTTGGAGGCGTTTCTGATGCTGCTGGTGCCCGCCGCGGGCTTGACCCTGTTACGGGTGGCCGTTGCCGGCGAGCGCGTGCTGGTGCTGGTGTAGCTGCTCGTGCGGGGAGCGGTGCTGCTCGTGGTGGCCGTGGCCGTGGTGCTGCGCTTGGTGCTGCACCAGGCCGTGGTCGTGGTTCTGCGCGTGGTGGTCGTGCTTCCCGTGCTCCAGCTGCTGGCCGTGGCCTCGGTCTCAGCGAAGACGACGACGACGAGGCCGACGATGAGGCCAATGCTGACGAAGACAATGCAGATGCCGACCACGACGTGCCAAATTGGACTGAGTCGGTATGATACTATCCCATCCAATTTCATTTACAACCATACAAGTGTAGTAACGTAGAGTTTGGTCAGTCAATTTGTTCACATATCACACCATTTAGGAATGCCCTAGGAGTCAGTGGACTGATGAGAAAACAGAGATCTTACTAGACATCATAATTGACGCAAAGCATAGAGGTTTGTACGATAAAGGAAGTATGAAATCCCGGGGATACAATTATGTTCTGCTTCAGTATTACCAGCGGACTGGTATTAAGCAGCATAAGACTCAAATTCGCAATCGGCTTGGCCAACTTAAATGCATGTACTCCATCTGTGAGAGACTCCACAATCAGACTGGTCGAGGTGTCCATCGAAATGGTTGGCCAAAGGCATCCAGCAAATGGTGGAGACAACATCTACAGGTACGAGAAGCCTTCCACATTGCGTCTCCCCTTTTTATTTTCAGTTGTGCATGCAGCATCTTTCTTACATATGTCAATGTTCATTTCCAGGGGAAGACTCTTGATGAATTGAAAAACTTGAAGTATCAAGGACCCCCATACTATGAGAAGTTGAAGGATGTGTTCCATGGTGTTGCAGTGGATGGATCAAGTGCTTATCATGCTGACGACAACTCTGCAGAAGAAGATGAAGCAGGTGACGACGACGAAGAAGATGAGGAGTTGCCTGAACAGACACCACGGTTGCATTCCAATGAGAGCCCCGCAACCTCAGGTAGCCGCAAGAGGGGTAGCAACACTGCTACAACTGGAGCAAGCCCAGCCAAGAAGACGAGCAGGAGCCCTATGGTTACAGTATTCAGAACAATGGCAGATGACACTAAGTCGGTGCATGAAGCTAGGCTGAATTTCATGAGGGAACAGAATGTAGAACACAGAGCGTGGATGAGGGAACAAGCTCAGATTGCGGCAGAGATAGAGAGGCAGAAAGTCCAAATGGCAGCTGAGCTAGAGAGGCAGAAAGTTGAAATGATGCAAAAGCTTGACATGACAAGGGAAGAAAGAAAGGCAAGGCACAAGTCCGAAGAGAGGGCAGTTTTATCTACTATGAAGGCCATTGCAAAAGCAGATGGATGGGACACGGGCAGCATTGAATACATGACTCTGCCTATTATGTGGCGTGATGAGGCTGCCAGGGACTTCTGGTTGGAGAGCGAGACACCGGAGAGCCGTCTGAGTGCTGTCCGAAACTACATGAAGCTGAATCATATTGCTTAGTGTTGCATCATTTAGTAGCGTTGAGAACTTTTTTATTCCGGCTTGTTGTATGTTCAGTTGAGAACTTTTTCATTCCGGCTTGTTGTATGTTCAGTTGAGGACTATTTCCATTCCGGCTTGTTTGTATGTTTAGTTGAGCACTTAATGATCCTTATGTGTTCCTTACTAAGTCCTCACATTATGGCATTCGAATCTTGAGTCCTAGCTGTCCATTTTGTTGTCACTTCTAATCATATTTCATCTGACCTGTTAAATTCATGTTATTTCAGATGTTGATGTCCAGCAACTTGATGTCCAGCAACATGCAGCAGCGGCTGATGGACCTGGATGCAGAATGGAGGAAAATTCAGCAAGGGTGGATGGAAATGATAGACGAAGACGAAGAAGATTCCATTGGCCGCCGACCCATCCTTCTATATGGTATGCTCCATGACATGCACCACTTCAATAAAACACCACGACCACGTGGAACAATGAGTGGACTGGATTATGTCACGTTGATCATTTCGAGTGATTATTTATGCAAGACCAACTTTAGGATGCTGCCACATTTGTTTCATGAACTGCATACCATCTTAGTTGATTCATATCGCCTTAAGACATCCTCTAAATGTACTACCATTGAGGCATTGGGCATGTTTCTATGGATGGTAGCAACTCCTCAACCATATAGGCAAGCCATGACCATTTTTGGGAGGTCACTAGATACTATACACCGCATATTTCACAAGGTCCTTAAGAGCGTTGTGAAGCTTGCAGCTGATATCATTAAGCCTTTGTCCAACCATTTGGCAACCACTCACCCACGGCTACAAGAGCCTAGGTTCAAGGGACTGTTCAACGATTGCATAGGGGCAATTGATGGTACGCATATACACGTGACTGTTGCAGCAGACAAAGAAGTTCAGTACCGGAACCGGAAGGGCAGGACATCACAAAATGTTATGGCCGTGGTGGACTTTGACTTGAGATTCACCTTTGTACTCGCTGGATGGCCTGGTTCAGTTCACGACATGAGAGTTTTCAATAATGCAACGATGGGAACGTATGCGGCCAAATTTCATCATCCACCCACGGGTAAGGAAACAAAGTCAAAAGTTTATGTGTTGTTTCAGCTTATCCATGTCTAAGCATTTGATTTACTTCTGTGGAATCATTTGTTATAGTGTGGTAACCATATATTTGGTGTGCAGGCAAGTACTACCTAGTGGACTCTGACTACCCAAACAGACCGGGCTATTTGGCACCATACAAGGGAACAAAGTACCATATTACTGAATATGGGGAGGGTAGACTGCCAAGAGGTATGAAAGAAACATTCAACTATGCACATTCTTCTCTTAGGAATGCAGTAGAGAGGGCATTTGGAATTCTGAAGCAAAGGTGGAGGATGTCGAGGGACGTGCCAAGTTATCACATTAGAACACAAAGCAAAATTATTGTTGCATGCTTCGGACTTCACAATTTCCTCATCGACCACGGCTATCATGAAGTAGATGAGGACGAGGATGAAGAAGATGACGAGTCCTCAGGAGGCAATACCAGCCAAGAAGCAGTTAGTCCTGATGGAGATGAAGCAGTTGACGCGGCAGACATGAATGCATTCCGTGATCAGCTTGCACATCAACTCTACTACAGCTGATAGGTAATATGTTCCATGTGTGGTCCTCTCCTAATCCTTGATTGTTTACTTGTTGTATGCATGGCTTCACTATTTGCAAATGTGCTTGGCGAGTGAACACTTTTTTCTGGCTGTTATCATTGTTTCTGAGATATGGACCTAATTATCGGTTGTGATGGATTCATGAGTGGTTGTTTGATCCTAGACAATGTGTATGCCAAATGAATTTATGTTGTATTTGTTTCATGGATTGGAATTGTGCATGGAAAGAGGGCTATTTTGGTCATTTCATTCCATTTTGACCCATTTTAGAGGATTGCAACAAACACCCCCTCTAAATTTTAGAGGGTACCTGTTTAGAGGGTGCAAGTTTACACCCTCTAAACTTGCCCCCTCTAAAAGCAACGAACGCACCCCTAGTAGAACCATCCTGATGGCCTGATACCGTGTCTTTCGTCAGACCTAAGTGAGTGAGATCAGATCTCACAGAGATTCAGATCTGACACAAATGCAATGGCAGCAAAAGCCATTGACAAAGTTTAGGCCAGAATGATTATATTCTAGGACTTGGGTTGGGACCTCGTCCTATGCGTGTCTACATTAGTGCTCGGACTCGGGCCGTGCCCGGGCCGGCATGGCACGGGCCCGTCGTGCTTCGGGCCGTTTCGTGCCGTGCCATGTCGGCCCGTCGGGCCGCATCGGGCCGTGCCGGTCGGCCCAACATGGTGAAAATGCGGCCCGGGCACGGCACGCGGCACGGCGGGCCGTCATCGGGCCGTGCCAAGCCCGGGCACGGCCCGGTTTTAGTGAAAGCCTCCAGAAATGCGTTTTCAATATAGAGAAAGCGCATTTTTATTGTTTAAATTGATTCTTTTTGTAATGTTACATGGATAAAATAATTTCAAAAATTCTACCAAAATTACACTAGATTAGGACAGCTCTATTACATGTATATATCAAATTTGAGTTATAAAATCATCATACTTTGAGTGTAACAAAAAAACAAAAGAAAAGTGAGTTTTTGTATTTTTTTATCTCCAAAAATATATTGGATTTTGAACTCAATTTTGGTGTGGAGCTGTTCCAAGTCAACACCAACCTCTACAATTTATGAGGATTTTTTTGAACATTGTTTGCATGAAAGTGTGTTCAAATTTTACTAAACAACATAGAAGTAATGAGGTTTTGTGATAAATGAAGATCAATTCGAACTTACACAAACGTAAATGCTTTAAAAAAAACATACAAAAATTCTATGTGTAGATATGTAGAAGTTATACACCCACAAAAATTCAATTCCTTTGGTGATTTACAAAAAGGTAAAAAAAATGTTAAATAGTGACCATTAATGTGTTGACTGATCAGTATAAAAATGGACTAGAAAAGTTTGATTAAAAATATTCCACATGATAGATCTTATTTTTTAAAGATTTAAGAAAAAAGAATCAACTCATTTGGACTACGTATGCAAATTCTATACAAGTTTGAATTTTTAAATATGAATCAAAATACAAAATGAACCTTAGCTCAAGAACATTATTCCGTGCCGCTACCGTGCCGTCGGGCCGACACCGTGCCGTCGGGCTATTTTCGTGCCGTCGGGCCGCCTTCGTGTCGTGCCGGCCCGAGCACGGCCCATACAACCGTGCCGTGCCGTGCCGCCTGTCAGGCCCAAAATCTAGGCACGGCACGGCACGAAACCCCTTCGGGCCGTGCCGTGCCACGGGCCGTGCCAAACATTCGGGCCGTGGCCCACCCGAATTTGCCCCGGCCCATGTCCCAGGACTAGTCTACATTCCTCAAAGAATCGAAAGGGACCTCCAACCAAGACTGCAGTGATCGATCATGGCCGCTTTTGTTACAACTTCCGTTTCCGTGTCCCTTGAACCAGAAGGATCAGCAAGGCAGAAGTGGAGCTGCCATTTCTTGCGCTAAGGACGGACGACGGTCGACGTCGCTGCGAGTCTGCGACATCGTGTTCAAGATCACTGTTTCATCCTTGCTTTTCTACTACTACTAGTAGTAGTGTCCTTGTTTTTTGAATATTAGCGCTGGGTATTCTGGCTGTGTACGTAGAGTGTACAAGTAGGACATAGCATGTCACACGCTGAGTCGCTGTGTGCAGTTGCCACCACGGTGACGCCTCAACGGACGACGTTGTCGGTCGCCCAAAATCTCGGTCCGTTTCCCTCAAAAAAAATCTCGGCCCGGCGTGCGAGGACGGAGAGAAGCGCGCGTACGTGCGCGGGGCCGGATCGAGCAGGGTGGCGCCAGACAAGATGGTTACTTACCCATTGACTTGAACGGATCCCGACGGCGCGGTGCCGGCGGCCGCGGCCGCTTGCGCGCGCCGGACACTCTCCTCACGTGCGGGCGGTGCCGTGCAAGTTTGTGCAGTGCACGCGAGGAGGAGGTGCGTACGATCGGAGACGGCGACGTCCCTGCAGGATCGGATGGAGCGGCGGCACGTTTCCTGGACGCCGAGGTATCGTAGTACTCCCTCCGTCGCTAAATGTATGGTTTTTTAGCATTTAAATACGAAAATAGTCAATGCGTTAAAAGACTACCATACTTTTCATTTTTACCTTCTACCACTCCTTCACCAACCCTCTCACTAACTTTAAAATTTATCCTATCTACAAAACGTCTTATATTTAGAGAAAAAATTCAAACTCTAAAACGGCTTACATTAAAGGACGGAGGGAGTAGTATATCAGTTGGGAGAGGCGCGGCATGCTCGGTTGGTCACATGGCCGCCGATCCATGTCGTTAGTTGACATCATCAAGAAGTATACTACTCCATTTATTCGCACATGAATGGATGAGGCCCTAGCGAGAGAGTATAAAAACAAAAGGGAAGGGAAGACTGGAAATTGGCGGTGGCAGCAGGCCTGAATTCGAGACGTCAGTTCCGAGGCCGATGCTCCCCAGGTTCGGTCAGCCAGGGGACTCCACGAACCGAGGCCCCAAGTGACGTCACGGCCCCTTAAGTTTTAAGCACACCCATGCAACCCTGCTCCTCCATGGACCACGGCGCCGCGCACACCGACGAAAATTGCTCGGGGTTAATTGGTGCCATGCACCCGGCTCGGGAGCTGCTCCCGGGTCAAAACCTCCGATCCCGAGGCCCCTCGTCTCAAGGCGACTCCAGAAACTCTGTTCCCCGATTTTCAGTTTCAACTGTTGTTAGTATTTTACTGGTCTGGTAACTATACCTTTTTTTTCTATAGGTAAGTCTGGTAACTATACTGAGGAATCACAGACGCATGTGCCCTGTTCCTCTCACCACAGGAACCCATGAAGAACTCCGTCGCCTCCAGCTTCAAACCAGCGGACGTACGTACGCCCTGTTCATGTCGCCTTGTCTGGCTTCCGTTTCAGTTCGACGCGATGCAATGCGTATCCGGGCAAGCGATGCAAAAAAGATGAGACGGCAATTGGCGGCAAGCTAGATTAGCGAAGCGAGGGAAACAGACATGCAGAGATCGCGGTCCGGCGTCACGTCGCGTGGCGGAACAGTGGCGATCGACTCGAGGGACGGGTGTAAATTAATGAAGCCACCAACTGAATGAATCTGAAAAGGACGACACGATACCGACACGATACTACTGGAGCGGAGTACGATACAGAAGAGCACATACAGTACCGAGCGTGGCCGTCCCGTCCTTTGATGGTACAGTCCAAAAAAGGGTTTGGCCCGTCCGATCCGTCCTTGGGGGTCGGTACATATCTGTGCCGTGAACAGTGGACGGTATTGTTCGATGTACAAAGTGGGGGTACTAGTACAATGCTACTCCTACGTCTTCATAAATGTTCAATTAGAGTCCTAACGACTCCTTAGGCCCTCCGCACGTTCTTTTTACGTTTGCTAACGACTCCTTACCAAGAATTTATACTACTAGTTCCATTACTCTAGAAATGCGTATGGTCCCACTATAACCTTATCAGTGCAAGCAACGACAGGAATACGTTTCAGTCCGTAGAGTGGTAACAGCTCACGAATATCGCAGCAATGTTGCAGTAGGCTTGTAGTAGTACTCCGGCACTGTGGCGTCGCAAAAGACAAGGCAACAGCGACGCCTCGCCGAACCCGACACGGCCCGGCCCGACCCATGCCGATCCAGTCCACCCCCGACCGGCGGCCGGACCACCCCCACCTGCTGTTGCACAGCACAACCAGCCTTGAACGGCCGTTCCGGCGTGGCGGAACAGCGACGCCACAGCGCGCCGGCCGCTGCGCCCGCGCCACGTCAGCCGCATGGGGACAAGCCCACGCACGGAAAAGGCAAAACAACAAGGGCCGCGCGAGGCTGACGTCGTCGGCAGCCGCAGCAGCCCGTGAACGAGGTGTCGCTTTTGCACTGGGCGCCGCGGGCCCACGTGCTCTCCGCCGGGGTCGGCGAACGGTGACGTCAGTGCTGGGGCCCGGGTTCTGTTACGGAGTCAACGGGCGACCCCTACTTGCCCAGGTGCCGGTTTCTTGTTACCGACGCTGTAATTCGGATCCAACGGCCGGAGATGGCGATGAATACCTCCATGTTCATCCCTACTTGCTACTGTGACTGCACAGAACTGCGGGGATGTAAGAGATACGGTACTCCTCTACCAGTACTCGAGATAATGTGAACAATATACGGGACAACAATCGTGTGCTGTCGCTATCCCGTGGCCCGGAATGATTTTAACTTTTTTCGTGATGGTCGCAGTTGTCCCCAGACTCCCACTCCGGGGAAACGGACGTGTGCATAGAGAGTTTTAGATTAGGCTACGACGGCCGTGTTGCCGAAGAATTTGGCTAACCGGAGGAAGCACGCATCCGCTGCCGGCAGACAGGGACAATTAGCTGGTGATCAGCACGGGCGGCCTCGATGCGCGGTGGCGTTGCCGGAGCGGACGAGACGACCCGGCCCCCGCGCACGCCGGCTCCGGCGGTGGATCCGACGACGACCGCACCATGCACTAGCTAGTGGAGCGGAGAAGCACGCAATCCTGGCGCTGATACTCATGCAGATGCTGGCACACCTGCTGGTACTGGAGTAATGTTTTTTTTTTCCTGGTCAATTTACCGTCAAATTGACCTTTAACTACCACAAGTTTTCAGTACTACTACCAGTGGTTTGGGTTGATCTCTATCCGGACCAGATTTGGGACCAAACTGCACAGTCCGTCGCGTAGCGCAAGAATGGAGACACACGGATGGTCCTCTGCCTCTGCCATTTGCAGCTGCGCGTTTGTTGCTTGTTCCCATAGATAGAACAAGGCCCTGGCAACCACCTAACACGCATCACAAACTTGTGTGACGTGTATACAAAACTCGAGCCGGCTGTCTGTCCGGCCCCGCCGCGCACAGCTCGCCTGCTACTTATATTTTCTCCGGTTTCAGTTCGTCCTTTGCGCTGGAAACGGCATGGTGGTCGCGGAGGACGAGGGCCGCCTCGGTGCGGTTAAAGAAGAGTTGGCGAGATCGGCGAGCAGGCCACATGATCCGGTCTTCCCTTTCGAGTCACGGCTTGCTTGTTCAGGAGGAGATCAGGATGCATGAGCTTTCTACACTCGTAGGAGAAGGAGATAAGATCACCGTCCTTGCGATGAAAATGGCATGAGGTAGCAGGATTTTCGAACACGGGAAACATTTTTTTCTTTTGGGGATTTATATGAGACAATGGGCTCAAGAAGCGTTCAGTAAGCTAACATCGCTGTCCGAAACTTTTGCACGATCCAAAAAAGTTTGTGAGACAGTTGAGATAATCTAGGAGTCTGTTGGAGTGGTGAATCACCCCGGTCGAGATGAAAACGGGGGCGCGCCCAACAAAAACGGAACGAAACTTACGAGCTGTGTCACTATAGCATCTGTATCATCTTGTTACCCCGTGCATGGCCGCACCCCACCGACAGCAGAAAATCCGCTCGCCGGCAGGCGGGGCCCGGCCTGTTCTGGGTCCCACGTGTCATCGAGGCCCGGGGAAGTCAGGACTCTGGTGCGGCTGTTCGCTGTTCGCGCGGCCGCGGCGGATCCCGTGGGCCCGCGCTTCCACTGGGCTGCTACTGCAGCGGCAGCTCATCACCAGGGAAGGAGGGCGTCGTCGTCCGGGACCTCCTCTCGCCATAATTCCAAGCCACTGTGCCGCTGTAGCAGCGCGCACTCCACCACCACCGCCACCTCCTACTCCCTCGTCGCCGCCGTCGAGAGCCAGAAAAGATTCGAATTTGCCGGGCTCCGGCCGCCAAATCTTGCACTCCTTTCACCGGCGGGGTTCGTGGAGAGAGTTGAGTTGTTGCAGCGGCGGAGCGCCGCCCTGATGTAGATTTCTCCTCCGCTTTCTCCGGTGCTGAAGTCTCTCGCGGAGTCCAAGTCGCAGCCGTTCCCAGTGTTCCACGATCCGCCGTTCGGAACCCATGGGCGGAGGAGGTACGACGGTTGCTTTCGCTGCTTCGCACCAATTTGCTTGCTTTTCGTTCGGTTGGTTGCGTGCGTGGTGCGGTTTGGTGTTCTTTGGGTTCGTTCGTGAGGAGTGTGGTGACTAATGGAGGACGTGGCAGGTCTCTTCGGCGGACAGTGATCGCATTTGGTGGCGGAGGAACAAGAGGAGGAGGAGGCGATGAAGGAGGCGGGCGACGAGAGGTGCCTTGACCCGCAGCTGTGGCACGCCTGCGCCGGCGGCATGGTGCAGATGCCCCCCGTGCGGTCGCGCGTGTACTACTTCCCGCAGGGCCACGCGGAGCACGCGCAGGGCGGCGGCGGCGGCGCCGCGGACCTCGCCGCGGCGGTAGGGCCGCGCGCGCTCCCGGCCCTCGTGCTCTGCTGCGTCGCCGGGGTGCGGTTCCTGGCTGATCCGGACACCGACGAGGTGTTCGCCAAGATCCGCCTCGTGCCGGTCGCGCCCCGCGGGGAGGCGGACTTCCGGGACCCCGACGAGCTCGGCGGCGACCCCGCGGAGGCCCGGGACAAGCTGGCCTCCTTCGCCAAGACGCTCACGCAGTCCGACGCCAACAACGGCGGCGGCTTCTCGGTGCCGCGCTACTGCGCCGAGACCATCTTCCCCAAGCTGGACTACCGAGCCGACCCGCCGGTGCAGACGGTGCTCGCCAAGGACGTGCACGGGGAGGTCTGGAAGTTCCGCCACATTTACCGCGGCACGCCGCGCCGGCATTTGCTCACCACGGGCTGGAGCACCTTCGTCAACCAGAAGAAGCTCGTCGCGGGGGATTCCATCGTCTTCCTGCGCACCGAGCTCGGCGAGCTGTGCGTCGGGATACGGCGTGCCAAGCGGGTGTCTTGCGGTGGCATGGAGTGCATGTCGGGGTGGAACGCTCCTGGCTATGGGGGCTTCTCGCCCTTCCTCAAGGAAGAGGAGAGCAAGCTGATGAAGGGTCCGGGTGGGTACATGAGGGGCAGGGGGAAGGTGAAGATTGCGGATGTTGTGGATGCTGCAACCCTTGCGGCGACTGGGCAGCCGTTTGAGGTGGTCTACTACCCCAGGGCTAGCACGCCAGAGTTTGTTGTCAAGGCTGCTTCGGTGCAGAATGCGATGAGGATTCAGTGGTGCCCTGGGATGAGGTTCAAGATGGCGTTTGAGACAGAGGATTCCTCAAGGATTAGCTGGTTCATGGGGACAATAGCTTCTGTTCAGGTTGCTGATCCGATCCGATGGTCGAACTCGCTGTGGAGACTTCTTCAGGTATTACTTGATCCCGTGTATCCAAAGTTATATGCCTATCTGCACCTAGACGAATGCATACCCCTTTCTACTTCCTGAGTGGGTTACTGGTGTCACCTGTCTCATATGAAAATTAGTGGGATGCTCTGATTGGCACTAGTAGTTGGATGTAAAACATGTCCAGCACACAGTATTATGCTAACACGTTTGTAGCCTTTAGTAAAGCCCACTTGAAGTATCCAAAAGCCAACGGATTACTTGTACACTACTACATAATAGAAATTGAACAGCTGGGGCATAATTGAAGAGATACATGGGGGGAAGGAAGCAGCAGGTTCAACTAAAGTTGTCGGAGGAGACAGCTACTTAGCAAGCAAAAAGATGACCAGGAATTTGGCCAAAAATATTTTCCTTGAGACTACTTTTTCTTCTGAGTGTTGTGGATTATTGATAATGTTAATTACCTTAAGTGCCCAGGGATTTTTTATTCATTTCTCTTCAAGAGATATTTGGAAACACTGGATTTATAGTTCAAAGCTAATTTTGTTTGATACATTTATGGATTATTCTCTTTATACAGTCTTGATTCTCCAATCTGGTAGTAAACTAGTAGTATAAAATTCACATTCTTCCACAAACATCCATGTACACGCAGCAGGTTCTCTGGTCCTGAACACCTGAATCAGTTGGTCCTTCTCTCTTTCATGGCAGTTCCTTACATTTGCTTTTATGATCAATCTCCATACTAGTTTGCTAGATGATCCTTGAATGCAGACTATGTCTAGCATTGTACATCTGTACCTTGAGAAATAGATGCTGAACAATTTTTTCAGATGATTGATCTAGCATTAGTTGAACATGAACGTTGTACCTCTATATTCAGCTCAGCTGTACCCGAGGACTTCCTTGCCTTGATTTATTGTTTCGCAGGTGATATAGGAATGCCTAGGCAGGTCTGTCTTACTGGTTGAGTGTCAGTATTAAGTGAGAATGGAATCTCATCAACCTATGTTATCTCCATTGCCATCAATTATAGCAGATCTAAAAAGTTTTTTTTTCTTTCAACCTTCAAAGATCTTATTCTTTACTGTGATACAGCAGATGTTGTTTGATGTATCTATTATCCTTGTTAGCTCTTTACGCCAGCATACTTTCTTTCATTGTCCTAGTTTTTATATCCTTTTCACATGGTTGCAAATTTCTTACAGGTATCATGGGATGAACCAGACTTGCTGCAGAATGTGAAATGTGTCAATCCATGGCTTGTGGAGCTCGTATCAAGCATTCCACCCATTCACCTGGGACCCTTTTCTCCACCTAGAAAGAAGTTGCGGATGCCCCAACATCCTGACTTTCCATTCGATGGTCAGCTGTTGAATCCAATTTTCCACGGTAACCCACTTGGTCCAAGCAACAGCCCCCTTTGCTGTTTCTCGGACAACGCCCCTGCAGGCATACAGGGAGCCAGGCAATTTGGTTTATCCATAACAGATCACCAGCTCAACAAGCTGCGCCTTGGTCTGTTACAAGGCAGCGGTTTTAACCGACTTGATAGTATCACTCCATCTTCTCGGATATCCAAGGGTTTTGTTATCACTAGTGCACCAGTCCATGAGAGTGTCTCTTGCTTGTTGACAATTGGCACACCTCAGGGCGCAGAAAAACCGGATGACAAAAAGAAGCCCCACATCATGCTGTTTGGAAAGCCTATTCTTACCGAGCAGCAGATGAATTCTAGAGGTTCAAGGGAAACATTCTCCCCTGAGGCTACTGGAAATAGTTCCTCCAATGGCAATGTTTCAAAGGCAGCAAATGTATCTGACGGTTCTGGTTCGTCGATTTGCATTGGTTTCTCATCCCAAGGTCATGAGGCTTCTGATCTTGGATTAGAAGCCGGGCACTGCAAAGTATTTATGGAATCAGAGGATGTTGGTCGCACCATTGACCTATCTGTCTTTGGGTCATATGAAGAGTTGTATGGTCAGTTAGCAGACATGTTTGGAATTGAGAAGGCAGAAATAATAAGCCATCTTCGTTACCGTGACGCAGCTGGCGCGGTCAAGCATACTGGCGAAGAACCATTCAGGTGAGCGTTTCCTTAACATCTGCAGGTTTTGCCAGCAGTTCTGCGTATGTGATATAAATACTTTGCATTTGTGGTGTATCTAATTCATTCCATATGTGTTATAGTGACTTCATGAAAGTGGCACGAAGGCTCACCATAATAGAGGGCAGCGAGGGGAGGCTGCAGAAACCTCTCATGGAATGCCTGGTCGAGCGGGCCTGAGCGCATGACCCTTCAATTCGCCAATTTGAAGCCTGTAGAAGGCTAAGCTTAGAACTAAGTAATTCCTAAATTTTCTTATGTATTTGTTTGTGCTGTTAAGGAGACCTTTGGTGTTTGTTCGGTCTCGTGAGGAAAGCCTCGGTAAGGGTTCTCATGAGGGCTAGATTGTCACGTGAATTGGTTGTCGTCAGATACTTTGCTGTGGTCGGTTGTGATGTACTCGAGTGGAAGCTCACAAATAACCTCTTTGATAATTAGCGTGAAATAAAGTTTGTGTTGTGTTGAACTGTTAATGAAGGTTGGGGCCATTGGAAGTAAATGTTCATGGATCAGGCATTATGTGTTGTCATTTCAGTTATGCTTGTATGGTACTGTCACGAGATAACAGTGTTTCAGTTATTTCTTCAGCAGCCGTTACAGTTACAGTGTGTAGTTATTTCTTCAGCAGCCGTTACAGTAAAATGGTTACAGGCGAACAGACTGAAACATGGCTAAACTCCTACTAGTATACAACTGCAATGTTCATAAGCAGGACAACCGGTCCATCTGAATCGGCCATTGATTTATCTGACAGCTGCCAGGAACTCTGATTCTATTCTACCTTCAGGCACGACAGGCTTTTGCATTGGTTAGGGAAAGTCTGAAGTGCAGCCTGGAATATTCTTCGCGGAATGAACATTTGCTTTCTGGCCCGTCCTTTTTCCTGGAGAAAGAAGTGCAAGAATTTTTAATGTGTACTAGTAGCACTTCGGTTTCTGAAGGAAGCGAACAAGTTGGCAGACCGGACGATGCATTGGTGAAAATGACATCTCATAGTACGCTTGTTTTGAGAGGGGATTATTCACGTGTTTTGATCAACAGCATCAACGTGTAGCCTGAGACCCGATGGTACGAATAAAAGGAGTTAAGCTGCTGGCATGACGTGAACGCAGAACGCGTGATCTAAGAGCTGAAACTTACAATAAAGCCTTTACTTTTGTTTTTTAAGTTAATATGCAAAAATAAAGGTTCAAAATCTTGTTTCAACTCCAGCAATAAACAGCGTATTCGTCTCGCTGCTTTGCAGCAGCTACAATGTTCGCAGTTATTTCTTTCGCAGCAGCTACAGTGTTTTCAGCAGCAGCTACAGTTCTCGTAGTTATTTTTCTGCAGCCGCAGCCGCAGCGAGACGAACAGGCTGAAAGTAGCCCAAGACCCTATTTTGTGAAAAAAAATTGGTGAGACCCATAAATAAGAGAGAGGATTGGAGGACTCTAGGAATGAGGGCTTGGAGGTGGAGTTTGAGAGGGCATGCAAAATAAAAGCCCAAGTAAGATCCCTGCTAGAGTTTATTTTTTTGCTTAAGACCTTAAATAATAAAGTAAGAGCCCAAATAAGATCCTTGCTGGAGATGCTCTAAGGCTTCAACGCCATCACATCAGCTACTTGCAGAGTGGTCTTTGCTCGACGGTCATAGGTTTTTGCTTGCTCCATGGGCGTGGTCGCGAGGCCTGCTCCAGTGCTCCTGCCCGCACCCGGCACACGCATGTGCCGAAAGATTCCTCACGAGGCCTCCACGAATCGCAGCAGCAGTTTGTGAACGCGAGAGAGCCAGGCTGGCGACGAGTCGCCTCGTTCCCCTCCGACGACCCCGAGCCATCCGAACCAGCGTCAAAGCGCGAGGAAGATGAATAACTAGTGCCCGGGGCAGCGAGCCTCCACCACGACGGAGCGCGCGAAAAGATCAGGGGCGCGTCTCAGACGGAGCGCGCCGCCGGTGGTGGAGCTTGCGAGTTGCGAGATTTTGGGGACCTGCAGAAGTCAATGGGCGAGCACGAGAGAGAGAGAGAGAGACGAGCTGATTTGGGCGACAGGGGAAAGAAACAGTGCAGGCCGGCCATGGATTTGGGCTGCTTCGTGATTTTTTTTAGATACCGTGCTTCGTGATGCCTGATGCGGTGATGCCTTTCCGTGAGACAAGACAGGTGTGGGACCTTTGCACGTGGGTCATGTACTCATGTTGACTCTGGCCTCTCTCATTTATTTCTTGGATAAACAATCAAGGGCGATCGTGAAGAACTGGAGCGGCAGAGCCAGAGCAGGAGGTTCGAGCCTTGTCGAATAGCTCGAGCTCGGCTCGTTTGAATTCGCGAGCTTCAAAGTAAGCTCGAGTTTGGCTCGTTTTCTTGTCGAATCGAACTCAAATCGAGTTATTAGCGAGTCAAGCTCGAGCGATTTGCGAGCTTCGAGCTTTTTTGACAGCCCTAGCCGGAACGTGTCGCGGGCCTACTGGTACTACTACGCCGTGCGGGCCAGCGGCCACGGAATTTATGGGTGGGCCGGATTGGGCGGAGGAGCCGTCGTGTTGGCGGGCCTGAGATAACAATGGAACTTGATGATTGATGAGGGTATTGAGGGAGGATCCGGAAAGAGTTTTTTTTTCTGGAAGAGCCAGGCGTCGACTCGACTGGTGCAGTAAACCGTCGGCATCCACGAGCTGCACCAGTCGGAACTCGGAACCCACGTAGTAGTAGCACGCATGAGTGCCATACAAGACGACGACGACTCGCCAAACATTTACTCAGTCACTTTCACTGTAATCTGGCATGCTGCTTGTCCCAGTAACCTCTGCACTCACGGACTAACCAGGGCTCCGAAGCACATCCGCAGCAGACACAGACACAATCGACAAGGCACCCTTTTCTTGAGGTCCATGATCATGACGAGACAGAATGCACGCGCCACTTTTGCTGTTTCGTTTTTCTGATCCACCTGCTGTCCCACAAGAAATCTTTTGCAACGAGTTACTAGCAGGCCTCCGGCCCATTGAAGTGATGATGGCCTCTCTGGCTCAGCCGGCTAAACTTTTGGGTGGAAACGAGAAATCGTACAAGGCCCAACTGTTGGCTACTGGGTCCACACTGCTGCCTCACCAGTAAAATGGGATAGCAAGTCAGATGAAACAGCAGGTGAATTTGTACCCAGATTCAAGGAAGACTCTTTAATTAATTTGTACCACGACAGCTTGTTCAATTTCGTTCGAATGGAACATTTTCTGTAAACTTTATATTCGTATACACAATCTGGAATCCTTAAGCCGTACTAGCTGCAATTACAAGTCCTTTAGTCCTGAAACTGAAACATCGATCAATCCCACCAAACAAGATCAGGCAGCTGCTGAATAAGCTCACTGCCGGACAGTACAGTCCTTTTTGCGTGCGACGCACCCCAATCCTAGTTGACCTTCGATTGCGCCGTAACAAAAGCCTCGATAGGTTGGTAGGTCGAGTTGGAGGCTGCAAATGATAGTGAGTACATGTTCTTGCGGCCTGTTCATGTCGTACTGCTTCTGCAGTTAAATGTTGTTGAGATGCAGCGATGTCTGTATATGGTCAGGTTTGATGATCTGATCGGACATATATGGCCTATTGCTGCGAAGATTTTTTTTCCTCTCTACTGGTGGCGTGCTTCAAATCTCTTATGCCGGTCAGGGACTTTTATTGTTTGCTTCAGGGATAACAACTCAGCGAAAGGTGAAAGGGGTCTTGCCTAGTGGTTAAGGTAACCGAGTAGCACCTTTGAGGTCTGGGTTCGACTCCCGGTGGGAGCGAATTTTCTAGGATTTAACGGCATTTGTGCTTTCAGCGGTATTCGACGAGGCCGTCGACAACGAGGCGCCAGTGGTGACTTCGGAAATCTGGAGAATTTGCCGGCTCAGTCTTCGAAGATGCTCATAGGGGTAGGGTTTGCGTATGTACGTTAGGTGAGTGTGCGTGCGTTGTGAGTGTTTGAGTTGTACCGTGTAATATCAAAAAAAAAAACAACTCAGCGAAAGATCAAGAGCTCATGTAAGTCATTTCGAATTTCTTCCAGACTTGAGAGTGGAATGCATACGCAGGGCCATCATGGCGACTGGCAAACGCCTTCGGCTTCGCTCACAGTTCGTTACACGTCGTCTTCACCGGCATTTCAGCAACGTGTTTCTTACGCATGCATCACTGGAACATGCTAATGCACCCACATGCTGCACAGAGTCTGTTCGATCATTCCACTATTCTTTTTTATTGGCTGTGAGTTCACGTAGTCGAAGCACTTTTAGGTGTCGGCGTATTACGAGTCTACTTATCAAAGATGGCTGGCAGTTGTCATCTTCAGCCTAGTACAAGTGGAGACAGAGACTGCAAAAAAAAAGCTGATTAGGTAGTTAGTTATCCTATCCCCGGTAGTTTAGTCGGCGGCATGTTAGTTACGCACTTAAGTATACAGGTGTGTGTGTCATCCATGCAACTGGGTTGCAAAACATAAAGAACACAAGCCTAAAGTCCACTGCAATAAAGAATGGTCCATTCTTGCCTTCCAAGGCTCCAATGTGGATCACCAGGCATGCACTCCTGCTTACATATTTTCGCCACTGGTGCTGCTCGTAGCAAGTAGACGCCTAGTCTGCTCATGCACCACACTCACCACGCATGCAGGCGTGCGTCCCAATCAAAGGCGAGAGTAAGTGGAGAGGAGAGATGGACAGGAGGAGACAAAACTCTGAAAGAGAATGTGATTAGCATCAGCTAATCCTGAGCTGCAATCAACGACAAAATGCAGGATAGCAGGACGAGATCCCTGGCTCTGGAATCGTTTCTGCGCATTTGAAAAACTTCAAAATCCCCAGAGCATTTTTGGATTCATGAGACGCACCGCATTTTGCAAATTAAACCCATGGACTGGTGATCTTTGGGTCAGCATAACTTGCTCACGTTTCAAAAATGATAAAACTAAAGGCACATGCATCTGGCACCAGCTCAAGAGCTAGAAACAAACTAATACACTTCCAAATAACCATACCAGCTGAGTCACTGACATTGACAGGGCCAATTTTGGAAGTCTGAAGTTTAAAAAATTGTCATGAAAAGGTTTTCTTTCTGTACAAATATTTGATTTTAGGAAGTGATATTCAGTTCAGTGTGAAGGGTGTGATTTTATTCGATCTACAAGACTGTTATAAAAATCTCAAGACAGAGGCTGCGGTCCCCTATCTAATGGACTGTGGAGATAGGCAGAATTGGGTTTCATGGAACGCGTCACACGCGTAGAGGACCGCCTGCCCTGTACTCATGCATTGTCACCCAATGGTACGTACTAGGGGTCCCGAAATACAATTGTCACGCATGCATGGCCCATGTTGTAACGTGTGGATGTTGAAAGGTGTCTATGTACACCACGTACTACGTACCCAGGCAAGATCTTGGTTTGTGCGATAAATTTGTCCCATTGTAACTTCCGGGCCTCACCGTTTTTTTGCTTGCAAATTAATCAACGGGAAAACGGCAGTGACCACCTCTGCTGTATATGTACGTGCCATTCAACTTCCTGAACTTACTGCCCATGCATTTTTCTGATGCCTTTGTATGCCAAAAATATCAGTTCTTCTCCTCTATGTGACCCGTTTGTATTCTGGACTGAATCAACCTGGGTCCGATAAATCATGCGTGTACCATTGCCGCGTGTTTCCCACAAGCAAAACATTTTTCGTTAGAACGCACAATTAAGCTTCAACTGATGTGTGAGATCACA
Organism: Eragrostis curvula; assembly: GCA_007726485.1. Lineage (NCBI taxonomy): Eukaryota > Viridiplantae > Streptophyta > Magnoliopsida > Poales > Poaceae > Eragrostis > Eragrostis curvula. The sequence goes on along the minus strand of CM017439.1, from coordinate 23,025,750 downwards.
CGCAAACGCTGAAACACATCGCATCCTAATGTACGGCAGGATTGGCACAGCCCAACAACAAAGAGAAAAGAACAAAAAATTGGTCGAGTACCAAGTGAAAGGTGAAAAGGACCAACGCCATGCATGCAAGCTAGCTTGTGTACGCAAAATTAGGACCACCGGTACGTCTAATAGGTGAGACAGATCGATCATATAGGTGCTGTCCTGTCCTTCACAATTGTTGATTGGAAATGCATGAAAAACGTTGGTTCCTATCCCCTGCTGGCTACTCCCGAACGGCAATGCGCTAGCAATATGACGCAACTCTGTTTCTCTGCTACTCCTAATCCTAACGCCTAACGCCAATGTTTCCAATCACAGGACGTAGCATCCTATATGATGAATTCAGCACAAGAGAAGAGGGGTTAAAAATTCCGTAGTTATTATTAGGAGCCTAAAGCTGAAACCCGTGACCACACTTGTTCTTTGATAAATTAGAGCAGTACATGTCATTCATCCATGGCCCTACCTGAGCAACAAAGAAAGGTTTTTAATTTTGGTCGAAAGGACCCAAAGAAGCTACGTTTGAAAATATGCCGAGATATGAGCGGCAAGGCGGGCCCTGCATAGGGTTGTTTAACTCAAAGATGGTTGAACGAAACCCCTAAAATACCTTCAAAGCTCGCATGAAGGGCCCTACGTGCATGTTCTTTGATTTTCCAACTTTGTTTAGTCTCTTCCCAATATACACCTACCTTTGGCTGAATTGCACCAGTCTTTTCCTTTTTCTTTCCTGTAAAGAGCTTTGAGTTACGCAGGCTTTGAGGCAGAGTCACCTCTGCTGCATGCGATAGCTGGTGACATTCTCTACGTGATACAAGAGGTGTTCTGACCAGTGACCAGTCTGATGAAGAGATCTCGCGTTTTCCATTTTCCTGACGAGCTAAAAAGCAAAAATCGTGCCCGGTTTCCTTACTGCCATACATTCCAATTGCATCTCAAGTGGTAAAGAAAAAGAGGACGGAGGAAAAAGCGAGCATCATGCGTATAAGCATGATCCTATCATTGGGATCGACGAGGACAAGGAACGGACGCCGCGAAAGGGATCGTCGACCGATCCAACGGTGGCAGGGGAGAATGTTTTCGCTAGCTAGCGCTCCAAAGGCAAAGCCAGGGCTGGGGTCCAGCCGTCCAAGAACACCAAGACCGGCCGGCATGACATGATCGCCCCTTTTGGCTCCGACCGGCGGTGGCGCGGCTGGTTCTGCTCCGCAAGGCAACCACGCCCCGTCGTTTTCGGCTTCATTTTGCCGGGCCACGGGAACGTTTCACTGGTTGATGCCCTAGCTGGTCTCGCTAAGCTTGGCTGATGTGTTTCGCAACCGCAGTTTGTCACGCATTGTCACATGTTCTGTGTTAGTTGTTTGGTTTACTACCGCTGTTTAACACGAGATTACTTTTGGTTTCTTTGTGAAACACACACAAAAAACAAAAATAGTGAGCAAATTCTTCACCACATTTCATATGTAAGGTTTAACGTGAGGTGCACCAATGTGTGGTAATGAAATAAATATACCCAACAAACTGAGTGAATTGGTAAACTAAGCACAAGTGTTGCATTTATGCCTGATTATTCTTTTAGTAGTAACAACATCTTCGTCAACAGCGAGACACATGTATGTGATGATTTCATGAATATCGAAATCAACTGGTTCAATCTCTCATTGACACTCATGGAGTAAGATGTGTGTGTGGGGGGTTATGTATGTGAGTGTATGTGTATTTTTTTTTAAAAAAAAGCAGACCCTAGTTGTTAAGTCCGAAACGGTCAGAGAGAAAGGAAAAGAAGAAGAAAGGGATAAAAGAGAACAAAGCAACTGTCCGTACATCTGAATTAACAAGTCGGACCCACACGCGTGTGGACGCGACATTAGTTTACTTGCAAGCTACTCCTTGCTGTACTGATTATCCATGCAAAGACTGAGGTAGGCGCTAATCTCCATAGCAATTAGCAAGCCGTGGTTAGCCTGTGTAACTGAAAGGGAGGAGCAAGAAGAACTTCTGCAGCCGGCCACGTGACACCCGGAGGGTGTAGATCGCCTCCTTTTCTCGCGTGTGGACATGATAACCTTAAGATACTTGCATGTTCCTGCCGCCGTTCTTGGCTTGGAGGACATGCATGTCCGTGCCTTGTTTGAGAGTTGTTTTTGTGCCTGGTCGCAAGCGGGGATGACAAGAAGAAGGCTGAAGAAGTCAAAAAGGTTCTGCCCTCGGCATCGTCCCATTTGAAACGGTTGAAATTGACAGAGTTTCCCTTCAATTCACGGTTTGTGTCAACGTTACATGAGATTAGCAATGTCCTAAAAAGTTCCTGTTCTCGGCGTTCAAATGCAGTGTGAATTTGTAGCGTCCCAAAAAAAAAAAAAAAATCGTTTGCAGGCCACCGACATGCACCAGGTAAACGGCAGATTTGAGAGTTTGAGAGGCAAGCAAAGCAAACACCGGACACACACAAAGCCCTGGCTGCTCTTGAGTCTTTGATCCTGCTGCTGCGACCAGGAGCAGTCCTACAGTTGCAAGCACATCACGGCCTCCTTTTATCTTTTCCTGCTGATCTCTATCTGCTGCTCTCGCTTCTCTCAGCCTTTTCTCCCTTTTTTTTCCACTGTCCTCGCTCCTCACGAGAGCCTTTCCTGCTTTGCTTCTGCTTTACTCCTCCCAGTGGCAGGTGGGGCTGCTCCGTGGCTCCACCGCGCAGCCCCACAGATAATCCTGGCTCTCGCACGCTGATGCTAGCATTAGCAGCTACTCCACCTGGTCTGCGTTGTGCCCCGCCGTGAACGCAGAAATCACGTGTCAACATGGAAAGGCGATCCAGAAAACCTTGGGTTAACAGTTAATTGCATGTTGGGATTTTCGGCCCCATAGTATTGACAGCTTGAAAGTGTCGATTGTTGAGCAGTCATCGGGTCATCCAGTATAACCATTGCGAGTCAGTGTTACTGTGCGTGCGTGTGTAGCAATCCCTGATTATTGGACGATGAATGTGACTGCGCGACGGTTGCTGGACAGTCGGTCGTTGCTGGACCGATGCATGCACGCGTAGATCACCGTACGTTGTCCTTGTGTACAATTATAGCGAGGGGAGAGAGAGGGGCCATGCACGCAAGGGCCGGTAGAGCCGACACAATCGGTTCCAAGGCATGTGTGGCCGAGACGACACGACCCGTAAACAGGGGTTGGCGGCCGCCGTCGACACGGCACGCGCAAATCATTTTTTGAGACAGTGCATGTGTGCAATGCAATGCATGCGCCCCCGACCAAATTCGATGGGAGGAGATTAGCATGGCGCGTTCATTCATTCATTCGACGAAGCAGGTAGACGACCCATGTATGTATGGTCGTCGTCGTGACTCGTGACCGACCGATCGAGGTCGCTACTCCATCTTGGAACCACAAGGCGTACACGTACCATGGATGGATCGAGCTGGGTGAAGCGCGTCGGAACAACGTGAGGCACATGCTGGCGTGCGTGTCAACCCGATCGAAAGCCACCTCAAAAAACGAAACACGATCGAAAGCCGGAACACCATCGTCTTGAGCTTTATCATGAGCCGGTAAAAACTTGAGCAGCAGTTATCTTGAGCTTGCACGCCGATCGTAACGGCATCGAGACTGTAGCGTAGTAGACCGGTTAGCGAACGTTAAAAAAAGAGAGCAGTTTTACAGTGCCCTATATCACTAAGTATAATACTAGTGATATTTTAAAGGGTACCGTCGTCATTTTACGCGGACATGTGTATTTCATACTTCACTCTTCTGAAATATTCTGATGTGAGATATATACTGTCCAATTATGCTAATGTGAAACGTCGCTGAACACGTAATGAATGCGCGTATGCTGCTGTCTTTAGAAATCCATCGTCAATGAAACAAGAAAATCCATGCCCTTGTGCCGCCACTGCTAGAATTGAATTGTTGCCTAGCTCCGCTTCTCACGGACAGCGGGATCCTGCCGCCGTCGCCGCGGCGATTGGCTAGAGGATCGTGATTAGGTTCCTGCCGCCGCCGTCGCGGCGCTTGGCCAGAGGATTGTGAATTTGTGATTAGGGGTGTTCTTGCCGCTGCCGCCGCCGTAGCAGCACTTGGCCGGACGATCGTGATAGGGATTAAAAATATTTTGGACTTGCCGATCTATAATTACAAGGTTGTCATTTTATTTATTACCTAAAATGTCCTAGTATTATTGATACTGGTAAAAATACTAGTGGTATTGAGGTGAGAAATGAATCAATGTGAACTGTCGGATTGTAAATACCACTAGTATATACTAATGGTATAGAGCATCGTAAACACCTCGAAAATGAAGGGAGCGGAGCAGAGCGGAGAGCGCGGGCGTACTTGCGGTGCGGAGGTGACTTGACCTGCCGCTGCAGGCCTAGGTAGGCCGCAGCCGCAGTGGGAGCAGGCCACCCGAGCCTGATTCTACTGTGCTCCGTCACGCGCGTGCCCTCTTGTCAGGCCGCGCTTGCTTGCCCGTCCGCCACCAGCCATAACTCACTGTGCCCTCCCGCGTTTCCACGCGCATGCAATCACCCACCGGACGCCGTCGCCGACCGACGTGGCCCGGCAAGAGGCGCCGCCGTGAGTCAGCAAGGCCGCCGCGCTCGCTCGTTCTCGCGAACATTACCGCGATTCTCCAACCTCAAGCCGGCGTCGCGCCGTGGCGTGCGCGCGGTGCGGTTTGTTTTGCTTCTTCCGGTGGATGGATGGATGGATGAATGGATGATGGAGTAGTGAGAGCACGAGAGGAATCGGAGTCGTCCCCACGCCCGCGCCCGTCGCCTCGGAGTTCGCGTCCTTTTCCCGGGAGGGGGCGCCAAGCAGGGGCCCACGATCCGCAGCTCGCGTGGCGATGAGCGCCGGGCCTGGGGCCCACTTCTTCTAGATGACTCCGCGACTAGGCGGGCGGGCCCAGGTGTGCTCCAGTTTAACCCCTGATTGAGGGTGGTTAAATGGACGGTCGTGCGGATGGGATAATGGGATTAGCAACGGCTGGCTGATCTTTTTCTTTTTTTGAGCATCGCAACGGCTGGCTGATCGTGGTGTAATGCCGTGACAGATAAACGCAGGTCCAGCGGCCCAGGTCCTTCTTTATCGCTGTCAGTCGCCATTGATCGACCTCCGTAACGTGACCCCGTACAGCTTTTCATCGCACGAGCCGTACGTAAACCATAAGTAAGACGGTTTGAATTATGATGTAAGACATTGCAGTGATAAAAATGAGCAATGCCCTCACATGATTAAATAATGGAAGTTGTACTAGACATGCAAATGTATCTATGGTAGTATGCGTCAATGATACTCAATGTGGAAAATACATCAATATTGTTTAGCTCAAATTTTAGCTAAGCAATGTTGATAAATAAATAGAAAAACAGAAGGAGTACATGCTTATAGCAAATGGGTAATGATTTGTCATGATCCCCCACCAATTGAGATTCTTGGCACTTGTGAGACATTGCGGTGATAAAAATGAGCAATGCCCTCACATGATTAAATAATGGAAATTGTACTGGACATGCAAATATATATCTATGGTATGCGTCAATTCTATTAAATGTGGAAAATACACACTGATAGTAAGCTCGACCACCACATCACACGAATGTCTTGTTTTCTTTTGATATTTAGTCATCAAAGGCAATTGTAAATCATTACATCAATTCCTTCATTCGTGCATTGCTATCATGATTCATGACTAGTATCCTACTCTTGCAAAACCTGTTACTCTCATTTGATATCTTGCTCGTTTGGTCATGTAGTAGTGGATCGAGGGTAACTGCTTGGATCGTGGAAAGAGAGTGGTGCCGATGTGCACTAGTAAAAAAATGGCCTAATATGACATAGCATTTTTTCCAGTAGTGGTAGACACACTTCCATTCATCACCGAGTACTATAGCAGATAACAGTGACGACCGTGAAGATGTCAGCAATACGTACTATAGTAGAAAAAAACACGAAACAGTGACGTGCAAGATGACATTATAATTGCCCGCCACCAGAGACGGAACATCAGTGGCGGGCATGCTGCCATCATCGAAGTGTCACTGGTATTTTTGACAGCAGTGGCGGGCTGCTGACGGCAGCAGGCAAAGGCTGGAAAGCGATAGGCCCATTTTGGTTCGTTTGAGCCCACCCAACCCTCAACGTATAAAAGGAAACTAACCCTAAGCCATGTCCTCACTTCTCTCCCACCTGTCGCCCCCACTTCTCTCCTTCCCCACCGTGGCGCCGCACCCTTTCTCTCCCTTCCCTGCGCGCAACCCTTGCCCGCCGCCACCCCCTCTCTCTTTCCCTCTGCCGCAACCCTAGCCAGCGATCCCCTCCTCTCCTTTCCTCTCCCCACCGTACAACAGCCATGGAGGCATCTCTCACCGGTGCGCGCATGCGACGTGGTCGCGCGTGACTTTGTTGAGAGGCACCTCCGTGGTGTCATAATACGAGATCTAAGGTGAGGCGGCCTAGAAAAGTGGTCGTGTTCGTGCGACGACGGATCTGGCAGCGTGGATCCGCAACGTCGACAACTTCGGAGGGCGGCGCGGCGTGGATCTGCGACTGCGACGGTGTGGTGGCTCGGTGGGATTGGCGCCGGAGCGTGGGAGCGGTGGGATCCACGTGGAGCGACGCGACCGTGGGTCCGGCCCAACCCCACCTGTTTTGGGTAAGTGCGGTAGCCGTTGGCCCCATTTTTTTATTTTTTATTTTCTGGTTGCTTTCCAGTGGCAGGCGCATCCGTCTGCCACTCCTAGTTTTCCATTGGGAGTGACGCATGCATAGTAGCGAGCGCTTTGCTTGCTACTGATGGTACAAAACGCCCATCACTGAAGGCCTTTTTTTGTACTAGTTGTGTTTAGGGAAGGGTTAAAGGTGCGACAGCGATTTCTGTAAATCGCACAACACCACCGCCCATTTAAGGTGTCCTCAGAAGCAGTTGGTAGGGGATCGAGGATAGTTGCTTGGATTGTAGAGGGGGAGCAGTGCTATGTGTTTTGGAAGGGGAAAGGTTGAATGTGCGAGTGTATATCGCACAACACCATCGCTCGTTAGAGGTGGAGGAGGGTGGTGGTTTCTGGGGAAGAGTGACAAGGGATGATACCTTAAGAGAGGACGTCATAGGTCTCGAGGGAGGAGGATCGACGGGGTTGGAGTTGTGGAAGAAGGGTGTCGTAGATGACGTAGTACGTGAGAGTGAGGTCTGTAAGAGCATATGAAGGACACACGATAGTTATCCTTATTTGTTTTAGGGCGTGTGTTGGTCAAAGATGTAGCAGTGACATACCAATAGAGTTGTAGCGCTGCAGTAGTGTTTTGTGTGGCGAGCCAACAACCAAGCAAAATCCAAAGTTTCCAATGCTGCTGAAAGTTTGCTGTGGCGAGGTGAAATCACACGCTCTTAGAGCAAGGATAGTGGTTTCGCTAGCTTGCTGGCGACTCGCGACTCCAGCCCCGAGATGTGGTGGTGGGCCTGCAGCCATTTAAGGTGTTGCTCAATACGTGGAAGCAAATTGAGTGGAGGAGAGGTGACTGCGTCAGACTTCGCCCGCTTGCGCCGGCGACTGCCGAGTCACCCGCTCCCCTCTCTCTCCTCCTTTCTCTCTCTTTCCTATTGGATGTCGCCGGCTCAAATTTCTCCATTATACTTGCTCTTAAGCTTCATGTTTGATAGTTGGAGCGGATGAAATTGAGCTTTTTGGGAGAGTTGAACAAACAATAATGGCTATTTCGCCAAACTGTTGTTGAAAACAGCATACCGTGTCACGCTACCGAGCAATGTCACGGGCAAAATAATGAGGCCTTTTCTGTGCAACAGCGACCCTCGCTGCGGCGGTCGCTGCACATGGGCCCAATCCTAACCATCTCAGGTCTCGTGCACCGCGTCCACTCAGTTCTTCTCGTGGCCCCTGCTTGTGAGCTCGCAGGCTTTGTACAGCAACAGTAGACGTGCTACTCGCGAGCTAGCTGCTGCACTGCCTCTCTCTCTCTCTCTCGTCTTTAAAGCTGTCGCCTTTTGCCGCTCTCGACCACTGTCTCCCTTCTTGCTCGCCCGTGCCGCGTTGGGCTGCTCGTTTCGCTCTGATTCGACAGAATCCGGCAACTTGTTGAGCGAGAGAGGCAGCGAGCACCAGTGGTTCTGGGCGGCGGCGCTGCGCGTGTGCGTACTGTGTTGGCTGGTTGATGGTTGAGGCTCCGTGCGCCGCCGCGTGGGGCGGTCCGCGCGTGGGTAGGCTGTGAGGGGAGGTTCAGAGCCGGCGACGGTGCCCGTCTCGGCTGCTGGCGCGCGCGCGGAGGTGAACTGGTGAGGGTTGTTCACCGCCCCCCTTTCTTCGTGCCTCTGCAGTCAGCCATTGCGTGTTCTAGCGTTTCCTTTCGGATTTTTTGCTCTCCTGCCAAGTGATCTTTTGGGTGGGCTTTTGTCTGCTTTTACGTGGGAAACCGGGAAAAAAGAATGCGGATTTAAACTGCTCTTCGTCTTGCGCGTTGGGATTTCGTCGGCTCTAATTTGCTCAGGCGTTCCGGATTTCCGCCGCGGCTCATCGGCCCGCATTTGCGTGTTCTGCTTCTGCTGCGGCCGCCCTTTTCCCCTCCTCGGTTTTGAGCCAAAAGCCGACTCCGTTGCGTGCTCTCCTACGCTTCTTTGTCAAACCAACGGAAGCTTGTCAATCGTGCCCGTTTTCTCGCAGGTCAAATCTGCCCTTAACAGTTTCTTTCGCTTGAAATCTTGCAGATTTTGATAGCTTTGAGGTGGAGGAATCGAAGGCCCGCGGGGAAGAGTTAAAGGTAAAGCTCGTGTGGTACGAGGAAGAGAGCGGGCGACGATGGCGGCGGCGGTGGCGATGCGGAGCGGGAGCAGCGACGGCGGCGGCGGGGGGTACGACAAGGGCGGGGTGGACTCGGGCAAGTATGTGCGGTACACTCCGGAGCAGGTGGAGGCGCTGGAGCGTGTGTACGCCGAGTGCCCCAAGCCCACCTCTGCGCGCAGGCAGCAGCTGCTGCGCGAGTGCCCAATCCTGGCGAACATCGAGCCCAAGCAGATCAAGGTCTGGTTCCAGAATCGAAGGTGAGCCTGCTCTCTCAGTCTGTAGGAATGTCCACGACATTCTTGATGAATGTCGTGTTTAGCCTAATGTGGCAGTAGATTCCGTCCAAGTGTAGTGTAAGCACCATTTCACCCAAAATGGGGGTGTTCGCACTCCAGACTCGAGTCTTTTCCTTTCTTTTCTGAGCATGATGCCGAAACTCATTTTGTCCTCTTCGTTCTGCCTCATCTGCATTGAAAGCACACCGATTTGATTTGTATTTTTCTTCCACGATAGCTAAATTCTGAGGCCAATGTCTTGTGGTGCTAGGTGCCGCGACAAACAGCGGAAGGAGTCTTCGAGACTCCAGGCAGTGAACAGAAAATTGTCTGCAATGAACAAGCTTCTTATGGAGGAGAATGAGCGTTTGCAGAAGCAGGTCTCCCAGCTTGTTCACGAGAATGCGTACATGAAGCAGCAACTGCAAAATGTGCAGAATGTAAGTCTTGAGTTTGTCGGTCGAACATTTGTTAGTTTCTGATATCATCTGATGCCATTTTACTGTTTACAGCCTTCGTTGGCCAATGATACGAGCTGTGAATCAAATGTGGTCACTCCCGTGAACCTAAGGGATGCAAGCAACCCATCAGGGTAAGTCGGTATAGTCTGCTGCTACGGTACTGGGATTTCCGCTTTTTGACCTTTATAGTGGAATATATTCATCTTTTTGTTTCCTCTTCTTTTTGGGCAGACTCCTTTCAATTGCAGAGGAGACCTTGACAGAGTTTGTTTCAAAGGCTACAGGGACTGCGATTGATTGGGTCCAGATGCCTGGGATGAAGGTGAATTGATAACTTTATTTTCTTGCTCTGACATGAATAAGTGAATTGAAACATGCTTACACCGAACTCTTTTATGTGATTAGCCTGGTCCGGATTCGTTTGGTATTGTGTCTATTTCACATGGTTGCCGTGGTGTTGCTGCCCGTGCCTGTGGTTTGGTGAATCTAGAACCAACGAAGGTACCTTATTATTAGTCTCAGATTCCTTTTTCCTCGACTGGATGCACATTGAAACAATTGTATCTGTATCGTAGTTATATTATTTCTATAATGATCTGATCTACAAGACTACAATGTGCCTTTTACTTATAAAATAGGGCTTGGAAGTGGTTTACGGAAACAACAATTTCTGTAGTCTGCATTACCAAAATAATAAGAACTAGTTACCTTCCAGTGGACAGTGATGTTTCTAATCCAAAGATCTTTACCACATCTTCTGATTGTGCCTGTTGTGCCATTATCGACACATATGCTCGTATTTTAGTTAAAGGATGTTATATTTGATCAAGCCAAGGGAAGATCCCAGCCTCTAGATCCAAGGATGTGTTTTGCTGATTAATTATTACAAAGTTTTTACTATGGGTTATACTCCGTTTACCGCATAGGAATCGCACACTGCAGCCAAACAAATGGCAGCCAAATAATAAGAAGGAAATTTAACAAAATGGTCATCTCAATTGCTTAACCTATTGCTAAACCTTTCACCCATGTTTGGTGAAGGCGTCCATTGTCATAATCTCCATAAGGTGGCCACACTTTTTTGGATGAAAATCCGTTTCTCCTGGAGCAATAACCAGAACCTGATCCAGTGGGGGGTTTCCCTGTAGATTACCTGCATAGGACAAAAAATTTGGTGCTTTATCAGAAACAACAACATGGCAGTTTAGCCATATTGATCAAGATATGGTGGGGGCTCCAACCAAGATTAGTTTTTCAGCCTTGTGTTTCACTCCATTTAGCCATGTACCAAGCAAGTGTGCCACGCTAAACATGTGGTCTTAGGCCAAAAGATGCCTATAGTTTCATTTGTACTACAGATACATTTTTCATTTGCTTTTCAGTGCACTTTTATATATACATATACATTTTTGAACCATCTGATTCCAAGATTTCAATTTATTTTTTGAGTAATTTGGTTCTTTACTATTGCATTCAGTTTCTAGAGAATTCTAAGCTTATTGTGCATGGTAGATTGTGGAGATCTTGAAGGACCGACCATCTTGGTTCCGTGATTGCCGGAGTCTTGAAGTCTTTACAATGCTTCCAGCTGGAAATGGTGGGACCATTGAACTTGTTTACATGCAGGTTTGCATTATGATACTGATCCTCGATTTGTTGAGGAATGACAGCATCCTCACATGCAGTTCTTGGTTGTGTGTTCAGATGTATGCTCCTACTACTTTAGTTCCTGCACAAGATTTTTGGACGCTAAGATACACAACAACTATGGAGGATGGCAGTCTTGTGGTTTGTATAATTGTGAATCTTTTTCTTTTGCTTAGTTTCAATGCATGGCAGTTTAGCTGAATGGAAATACTCCATTTATTACACGCCACCCCTGTATTTTTCAGGTCTGCGAGAGATCTTTAAGTGGTTCAGGCGGTGGCCAAGGTGCTGCCTCGCCACAACAATTTGTAAGAGCTGAGATGCTTCCCAGTGGTTATCTAGTTCGCCCATGTGAGGGTGGGGGCTCAATTGTGCATATAGTGGACCATCTTTGCCTTGAGGTCAGATTTCCAAAGTCGATATGCTTACTGCATAAATATTGAGCTTTCTTCATCAAGTTGCAAATCATATCATTTTATCTTACAGGCTTGGAGTGTTCCTGAAGTCCTTCGACCACTCTATGAGTCGTCTAGAGTTGTAGCTCAGAAGATGACAACTGCAGTAAGTTCTTAAAATTTTTCCAGATCTATTTTACATGCCATGATATCTTTTGTTGCAATATGACCTTTATTTAGTGCTTAGACCTTGGTATATAGTGCTGTATTTATTAAGCCCTTTTAGATTTACAGCGATGAGAGTAGCGTTGAATCTAGGCTTGGCATATGACAATAGTTTCTTTGTGCTCCATTTTTCATGAAGGTTATATCTTTCTGAATAAGTTGGTTCATGGGTCGAAATGTGTGAATTTCAAGTTAATCATAATTTCATCGTGCGAATTGCTACTTGTAGAGACAACACACCATTATTTGCTTTATGTTTTCACATCTTGTAAAGCCACTCCTATTTATAGAATTTGATTATTATGTGTATCCTCCACTTGCTAAATTTTTTGTCAAGGCACTGCGACACATCAGACAAATTGCTCAAGAAACAAGTGGAGAAGTTGTTTATGCCTTGGGAAGGCAACCTGCTGTTCTACGCACATTTAGTCAGAGGCTGAGTAGGTGAGTCTTGGATAAAGATTGCATCTTTAGTATTTTATTCTTGCGGTTTAGACCATTTGCTCACTGCACCACTATTTTTTGCTCTTTAGAGGCTTTAACGATGCTATAAGTGGTTTCCATGATGATGGTTGGTCTGTTCTGGGTGGAGATGGCGCCGAAGATGTCATCATTGCTTGTAACACAAAGATGATTAGGAACAACCATAATGCTGCAAGTGCTTTTGGAGCTCCTGTTGGTATCATATGCGCAAAGGCATCCATGTTACTGCAGGTGCGGGTGCACGACCAGTTACATTTAAATTAGTTGGCCATTTCTATATGCTACTCCCTCCGTTCTTAAATTGTTGTCGTCGTTGACTTTTTAAGTCATGTTTGACTGTTCGTCTTATTCAAAATATTAGCTCAAATTTGCAAAATTTTTAGTTATGTTTCAATTTTCTTTAGTGATAAAACAAACCATAACATAATATATTATATTTTTTTTGAAAGATGAATAGTCTAACGTAACTCAAAAAGTTAACGTCGACAACAATTTAAGAATGGAGAGAGTACTCCTTTAGTCTATGAAAATTTCAGGCCTAAAAATACCGAGACAAAATTTACCTGCAAGCCCTTGGTATGAATACAAGGATTCTCCTCTTCATACCATGAGAAGACATTTGTGATTATTGGCATACTTTTAAAAATTCGTATGTGTTTTGTTCATAGCCTATGACAATACTGTTCCTAGCATTATCATACTGATAGTGCATCTTGATTTTGATTTCCAGTACTTAGTGGAGTAAACCACAGTTTTATCATCAACTTCCAGAAACTGCATGCCCTCTGAACATTTCTTAACTTGTAATTTGATTATTTGCTTCAATAGATCAAGTTCTTACATTTTTTTTTTCTTTGTTTGGTATCCAGGGAGTTCCACCTGCAGAACTTATTAGGTTACTGAGGGAACATCGGTCTGAATGGGCTGATTATAACTTTGATGCATATTCGGCTTCAGCGCTAAAAACAAGCCCTGGTTCACTTCCTGGCTTGCGGCCTATGAGATTTTCTGGGAACCAGATCATTTTGCCACTTGCTCATACAGTGGAGAATGAGGAGGTATGCTCCGTTCTTTTCTTGGAAAAATGCATGCCTGGCAAAGTGCTGTTGTTATTTATGGTTTACTCACTATTGGAAGGAGAAGATTATCTATTGCTGTTGTGGTCACTTAACTTGGTTCCGTTGTAACTTTTTGTTTTGACCGAAAAACATACCTTCCATGTTAATTCTTAGCCGTTTGTGGACTGTTTTTTTACAAAGATAATCTGGCTACATCGTTGTGAGAAAACAATCTACCACTTAAATACAAATCGGTGGTGCCTCATTTTGCCAGTGTGTTTTACTAGTATGCTACCTTCTGGATGTCTGCGAGCTGAATGTGACCTTTACACACATACAGGTCTTAGAAATCGTTCGTCTTGAAGGGCAGGCTCTTACACATGAGGACGGTTTTCTATCAAGAGATATCCACCTGCTTCAGGTAATAGTTTTCTGTTTTAGGCGGTTATCAGGTTTTGAGTCTTGCTATAACTCTGCTGTAACATGCTGAAGACGTTTTTTTAATTAAGAAAATCAACTTGATATCACACTCAAAATTTGGGAAGTTGTCGTATTTTAGGCTACCCATCATAACTTGTAATGGATAATCTTTAACTGGATTTGATTTTTCAGCTTTGCACTGGAACAGAGGAGAAATCTATGGGATCCTGCTTCCAGCTTGTCTTTGCACCTATTGACGAACTTTTCCCTGATGACGCTCCATTGATTTCTTCAGGCTTTCGTGTTATACCATTGGGCATAAAAACAGTGAGTATTTGTTACCAACTTTATCTTTTCACATAAAGTTTAGGATGTGGCATTTCCTTTCTTTCCCCCTTGCAAGCATCACTATGGATATGATGTGTTATCTGCACTTTCTTGTCACCATGAATAATTTGTTTTATAATTCTGTACTCTTGTGTTGAACACGTACGCTGTTCTCACCTTGTCACTTTAATTAAATCTGTTTGATTTTCTCATGTTTAACTTTTAACCATATCTTTCTTAGGATGGTGTACCCTCTGGCAGGACATTAGACCTGGCCTCTAGCCTCGAAGTTGGTTCAGCTACACAACAGACTTCAGCAGATGCATCTCAAGATGATTGCAACCTACGATCTGTACTAACTATTGCCTTTCAATTTCCCTATGAAATTCATCTCCAAGATAGTGTTGCAACATTGGCCCGTCAATATGTCCGAAGCATTGTCTCAGCTGTGCAGAGAGTATCCATAACCATCTCTCCCTCACGTTCTGGTTTAAATACTGGGAACAAGATAATTTCTGGGTTCCCTGAAGCCGCGACACTTGTTCGCTGGATTTGCCAAAGCTACCAGTAAGTGCATTTGTCCTTTATCACTCAGGTCCAAGGTTTTTTTATTGTCAAGGATGTATGCAATGCTACTCTATATTTTTATGATACTATACGAATACCAGTATATATCCAGATCGAATATTTGCCACAAAATAGGAGAAACTTACCTATAACTTAATAAACATTCTTGATTTGTGCAGGTACCACTTGGGGATGGAGTTAGTACCTCATTCAGATGAAGCCGGGGAAGCATTATTAAGAATGTTCTGGGATCATCAGGATGCTATCTTGTGCTGCTCCTTCAAGGTAGTTGTTTCTTTCTTCACACTCATGTTTACTGTATTGTTGATCTTTTATTTGGATGTAATCTGACTCCCAAGTCGGAATATGCTGGGTATGTGTAGAATTTTGCTGTGCCTAAAGAAGCTAGCTAACTTTACTAGAGAACCATGACTTTGCTTGGCTTACATGCTTCTGTCTACATTATATCAGGAAAAACCTGTGTTTACTTTTGGCAACCAGATGGGAATCGACATGTTAGAAACAACTCTAATTGCTCTGCAAGATCTCTCCCTGGACAAGATCTTCGATGAGCCTGGCAGAAAGATATTATATGCACAGTTTCCAAAACTGATGGAACAGGTAAAACTGTTGCAGATCTTGTCATTTAAATTTCTCCTTTCATCATGGAACACACACACAGTTTTTTGAAGTGAAGTATCTGTCGGTCTTTTTCTTTTGTGAGGTATTTATACTAAATGCATGCTGGAAATGTCCCACCTTGACCTAGCTGGCTGTCCACCTTATCAGCTCTTGAAACTTGAGATCATTTGATAATTTTTGGTCTTGCCATGCTGTGGCACTGGCTCCCGTGGTCTTTGTGGTACGTACTGTGGCCAGTGGCGTATGAGCAAATTTGAGTGGCGTGTACACATAACCAGTTTGGGATGACACTCATAGTGAAATAGTGTAATCTTAAGTGGAGTGCGCACGAATCTCCGTATTTATTTTTGTCTACTGCTGTTTGTCAGCTAGTTCAGTAAGCTATTCCTAGTTTATTCTGCGCTAAACTAGTCTTCCTCCATCAAAGCGTCCATCATTAGCACAAAATCCTTCACAACCAGTTCAGGATGCTTTGGATGGTTTTGATCTCTTCATCTAGCCCATCTTGCATCCTCCAATCAGCTTTAATCCCACACACATCAAAAAGAGAGTGGGACAGCGTTTCCATTCCTTGGAGAGAATGTGTAACCTGCACAACATCCTGTACAACAGTTCAGGATGCTTTGGATTGTTTTGCTTTCTTCGTCTAGCACATCTTGCATCCTCCAATCAGCTTTAATCCCACAAACATCAAAAAGAAAGTGGGACATCGTTTCCATTCCTTGGAGAGAATGTGTAACCTGCACAACATCCTGTACAACCAGTTCAGGATGTTGTGGATGGTTTTGATTTCTTCACCTAGCACATTTTGCATCTTCCAATCAGCTTTAGTCCCACAATTATCAAAAAGGAAGTGCGACAGCATTTCCATTCCTTGTAGAGAATATGCGTAACCTCGGGGTGGTATCGATCCCATAAAAACGTGTCTCCCGATTCTCGATGGTAGTGACAGCGCCCTGCACGGTGTGCGAACCACCTCCAACCCCTTCGGTAGCCTGGCCACTTCGCCGCTGTGGCTCATCCACACTGTCTGGCGCTTCCCCACCTCTAACCCCTTGGCAGGCTGACCACTTCGTCGTTGTGGCCCATCCACACCGTCTGGTGCTTCCCCACCTCTAAGCCCTTTGGCAGCCTAACCACTTTGTCGTTGTGGCTCATCCATACCGTCTGGCGCTTCCCCACCTCTAACCCCTTCAACAGCTTGACCACTTCGTCGCTGTGGCTCATCCACACCGGCTGTCACTTCCCCACCTTTGCCTCCCCACTGTACATCGTGGACCCTGCCGTCACCTCGATGTCCATCTTTTTGTACTCCTGCCTCTCCCCAAGCTCGACGGTGCCGCCTCGTGACTGCACGAGGAGTTGCATCCCGTAGCCATGAAGGATTTGGGCGCCCGCGTCAGCGACAAAGTCGAGGAACCCCTTAGGGAAGGAGGGCGCATCGGAGCTGTGGGCAGTGGGGCTTGTCAGATTACGTGACATGCTTGTGATGCAAAAGCGTGTAGGTAACCACAACAATATATAGTGTCAGTAGGATTTAAAACAACCAAATATTATTCCGGGGCCACAAAATTGTCTTGTAATTGTAAAATGATTCAAGCACAAATGTTGACACAATAAGCAAAGACCATACATGGTCACTAAGCATGGTTTATTAGACAACTCAAGAGATGATCGCATATTGGAGGCCCATCATCAACCTCCATCCTACTCATCAGATGTAGTTCACTGCCTTCATCCTACTCATCAGATGTAGTTCACTGCCTTCATCCTACTCATCAGATGTAGTTCAGAATGCGAGGCGCATCATCAGCCACGATGGGCTTAAAGGACGTTGGCGCATGGGCAAAGGCCCTCGTGGGAGACGTGCGGCTCTGTGTGCCATAGGTGCGGTGGGAGAGCTGCTGGACGTGACTACTGGACGTGACGGGTGATGAAGTGGCATGTATTACGAGCTGAAGTCCATGATGAGGACCATGTTCCGGAGTCGGTGGAGGCTAGGAGGGCAGTGGAGGCGGCTAGTAGGGGATTAGGATTTGGAGGGGTTGTTTGGGTTTAGCAGGGCGAATCGAGCTATCGATCCAGTGGTCTCAAGTTCAAGTCGTGGTGTCCGCATATTCCACTGTGGTCGCTCATATATCCATGTCTGGGGCCTGAAGCCTGTCCCAAATTGTTCTCTTCCAGAGACATCTCTCCTCTCCTCCTCCGGCCAGATCTCCTCCAGTTTGATAGCCCCCCCCCCCCCCTCCTCTCCACTCCGGTGTGCTTGCCGATGTCGTGAGGGAGGGGGTCCCATCCCGTTTTAGGCCTCCTAGCTGTACATAGTGTGGATTTACTTCTAAATAAAGTAGTGTGGAGTGACTGGAGTCTGGTTTACCATGTCATCGCCGCTTTGTTGCGATATGTTTCCCATGGTGCCGGTTCTTGTGTTCCTTGCTGTCCTTCGTGGAGTTGCCGTGATGGCTGTCTTCCTCGCCGGAGATGGAAGCTCCATGGAAATATGGTCAGTTCCAAGCTTTTGCTAGCGCCAAGCTCACTGTTAGGTGTTGTGATTCCACAGATTGGGTTGATCGTGTGTTGCTGATCCCCTTTCACTTCTGTGGAATCTTCAAGTGGTCTAGATTGACGGCTTCGACCTTCTCTTCCTCAATTGGACGTTGGAGCTGCTGAGGCCGCCGATTGGACCGTCGGCGTGCTAATCGTCCAGCTTTGTGAGGCTCTCCCATCTCGGTTGCGGTGTTCTGTCGACAGCACGTCATGCACACCGTCTGGTCCCAGCTAGGATGGAGGCACTCATGGTGTGCGAAGTTCTAAAAGCTCCACCCTCTCATGCCTGTCACGTTCATCTCCATAAATGGGACGAACACATGAGTACTTGAGCAGCAGACAGCAGATCCACGAGAGTAGAGGATTGAGAAGGGAGAAGCAGCGCTCAGCAACAGCATCACCTGCGCTTGACGAGGGAGGGAGGGAGGGAGCAGCTCCCCATTGTGTAGTCTTCGTCTCAGGAGGGGATTCTCCCGATTAGTTTGCCAGCTTTCCACATCTCTACATAGTGTGCTCTAACGAACTCAGCATTGACATAAACTGCTCTGTTCTCCTTATTAAACTAACTTGGAACATGAGATCATTTGGTAATTTTTGGTGTGGCACTGGCTCCCCAGTGATCTATGTGTGGGTGCTGTGGCCAGTGGCCTACGAACAAATTTGAGTGGCTTGTACACACTTGACCAGTTTGGGATGACACTCATAGCGAAATAATATAATTTTAGTGGAGTGCACGCGAATCTCCCAATTTATTTTTTGTCTACCGCTGTTTGTCAGCTAGTTCAGTAAGCTATTCCTAGGTTTTCGTACGGTAAACTCTAGTCTTGCTCCCATCGAAGCGTCTGTCATTGGCATAACTTTAGTTTCCATCCCACTGCTGCCATTTCGGAAGTTTCTTACATAATTACAGTAACTCAAAAGTAAGTTTTCAGCGAGGTATCAGGTATCTTATTATCAGTACGTGTTAAAAGAATTGCTGATTTGCCTAGAGTTTGGGACTAATCATTAAACTTTTTTTTCAGGGTTATGTATACCTTCCTGCCGGTGTCTGCTTGTCCGGAATGGGCCGCCATGTCTCCTTCGAGCAAGCTGTGGTGTGGAAAGTCCTAGGGGAGGACAACACCGTGCACTGTCTGGCCTTCTGCTTCGTCAACTGGTCGTTCGTCTGATCCAATCGTCATGAAGCCTCCATTTTTTGCATTCTCTGTATAAGAGAAGAAATAGCGGGCTTGTCTTCTCTGTTAGGTAACCCTATGTCAGCTAGTTCTTGACCTGGAAAGCAAACCGTGTATAAAATTGCTGCGTAGTGTGATAGGCCTTTGTCTCTGCTAACTTAACGTGGGGAAGCCGGCGGCTGCCTGTGAATGCAGAATACTAACCCAAGTCTTTGGATAGTCGTACTTGATCTTATATTATTGTGATGAAACGCAAGTGGTATTCAGATGAACCAGACCGCTCGGCAACTCCTGTTTGTTCCTCTGAACTTGTGCCTCCTGATATTTTGAGAGTTTTACTTTAATTATACTCCTTCACAAAATTGGCTTGGATTGGGACGCTTGATGGCTGGCGGCCCGTCCACGGAACAATAGCACATCGTCACGGTCGTCCTGGCTACCGTAATCAGCACGAGGGAGCTTTATCTTAGTTGTATTGTTGAATAGCCGTAAGCATTTATCGATGAAGTGGCTTGAATGAAAAATCCCTTTTTACGGAAGAACACCATGGTTGAGTTGAGAAAGAACACCAGGGTTGAGACCAAAGCGACGAAGGCCACATGCGGGTGCAAATTGATTAGGATAGTAGAGAGAAAAACTGATCAAATGAATAAATAAACATCTCTAGAGCGGTCATACAACATGATTGGCAGCGGCAGCATACACAAAGTCTAACTATGTCATACAACCCCCCACCCCCCAACGCACACATCAAGAACTAAATAAACATCTGTATAGCAATGCTCTGACATGATTAAAAAATGGAAATTGTACTAGACATGCAAATAAATCTATGGTATGTGTCAATTCTATTCAATTTGGAAAATACACGTTGATAATAGGCTCCACCACCACATCACAAGTGTTTCGTTTTCTTCTGATATTTAGTCATCAAAGACAATTGTAAATCGTTGTGTCAATTCCTTCATTCGCACATTGCTATCATGACTACTATCCTACTCTTGTAAACGATTACTCTTACTGGATATCTTGCTCCGTTGTTTTGCAAATCTATATCAAACCGATAATCTTTTTGTTTTTTTTTTCTTTTTAGCTATGTCGAGAATGGAAAAAATGTTTCCTTTTTGACACTACGAATATGAAACTAGAAGACTTTACCGTTCACTTCTTTTTGTTTCAGTAGGATTCTCTTGTCAAGTGAAATCCATCCAACGAGTAAACAATTTTATAAAATGAATAAAATTCAAATCTTTTGAAATAAAAGATGAAAGGGGCTCCAAAATGAAACATTCATTGTATTTGAAACCGTGCCAAAGAGCCTGAGATATGAAGTCATTTGTTTCTCATAAGTGTATTGGGTTATTGACCCCTCTAGAGGGCAACCACAAGACCACAGTGCCGGCCCAATTCATCCACCACACGGCCCGGCCCATGCAACCCTTACCTTATATACCCATTGCTCGCTCAGCGCTGCTGACACCCAAGAACGAAAACCACAACGGCGGCGGGAATCCAGGTTAGGGTTCACACTCCCTCTTCCTCCTCGGCAATATCAATGGGGGGAGGTGTCCTCGACGGCGGGTGGTAGGGGATCGAGGGTACTTGCCTGGATCATGGAGGGAGAGCGGTGCGGATGTGGTTAGGGAGGGGAAGGGTTAAAGACGCGACTATGATTTTTGTAAATCCCACATCACCATAGCCTGCTGGAGGTGTCCTCGGCGGCGGGTGGTAGGGGATCGAGGGTAATTGCCTGGATTGTGGAGGGGGCGGTGCCAATGTGGTTAGGGAGGGGAAAGGGTTGAAGGTACGGCTACGATTTCTGTAAATCACACAACACCATCGCCCGCTGCAGGTGTCCTCGACGACGGGTGGTAGGAGATCGAGGTACTTGCCTAGATCATGGAGGGGGAGCAGTGCCGATGTGGTTAGGGAGGGGAAGGGTTGAAGGTGTGAGTGTGGCTACCATTTCTGTAAATCGCACAGCACCATCGCCCGATGGAGGTGTCCTCCGCAGTAGGTGGTAGGGGAACGAGGGTAGTTGCCTGGATTGTGGAGGGGGAACGGTGCCAATTTTTTTTTTTTGGGAGGGGGAGGGTTGAAGGTGCGACTACGATTTCTGTAAATCACGCAACATCAGGGGTCGTGTGTTTAGAGGGCCTCCCGAGAGAGCTCGTGGAACTTTTGATCATCAAGACACCCGGATCTGTTAATTTAATCATTGATGACGTTACGAAGAAATAAGTAAGACTGGAGAATGTAATGGCCAGATCTATGTGGTGGGCGAAGCATGGAAAAAAATTTGTGTCAAGAATTACTTGGCAAAATTGGATAGGTACGTGATCGACATACATCAATAAGAGGAGTTGAGGGTCCACTCTTTTAACGAGGACAATGAGGTGGTTGAGTTGATCGTCCTCGCTTTTGCTGCATTTATTAGATTGGGTTCTTGTATGCCAAAATATGTACGTATGTCAATTGAAGTAGAATAATCTTTCAATATAATCAACTCTAACCAACTGGAAAATTTGATAGGAATTAAGGGGAACATCCAATATGTTTCTATAAACACACTTTGAACTTGTTGTAAGAACCGTGTGACCGAGGAGGGGGGGGAGGGGTTGAATCGGGCACACCATGAACTATAATGTTTTGCGCTTCTAGCTACTCAAACTCATTGGACAAGTAAAGAATACATAACAAGATAATACATGTGCACTATGTGTGTGTGAACAAGCTAGGATAACCATGTGCTAGGACTTGTACATGCTAGGAGCAAGACATACATGAACATATAAGAACATATACAAGAAAAGCTCAACAAGTCCTACACATGCTAGTGTATAAGATAATAACGATCAAGCAATCTAGCATGCATATAAGGAACACATAGGGAAACCCAACAAGTTCTACACATGCTAGTGTATAGATAAGCATGGAACAAGCAAACTAGCATGTATACTTACACAAGGAAAAGCTCAAGCTAGTGATCATGATAACAAGGTATATATAACATAAGCATAACAAGATCACTATATGATATCAAGCAAGTGTGAGCTATCACAAGTAGTAGGTACAAGCATATATAAGGAAAGCATGTATCACTAGATATAACGAGGAACTAGCACCCGGAAACAATCGCTAAGGAAACACGAGATAAGCACAATATCTACTACAACCATATAGGATAAACATGATAACAAATGCAAGTAGTAGAGAGTAAGAGTAAGAGATTGCTCATCGATTTTTCCCGTGGTATCGGGAGGATGGTGCCTCCCCCTAGTCCACGTTGGGTCACTCCTGCCGGAGTCTCGACCCCGTCCCTCCGCTCGATGGCGATCCCCTCTAGAGCACACTCCACTCCTCGAGCCGGTGTTGTTCCAAAAAGCACGCTTCACCCTCCAAGTAAAGTCACGGGCTTCACCCCGCCGCACACGGCAATGCTCTCTTCCTTGGAACCAACCACTGCTCCTTGAGTGAAGTCGCGGGCACGTCCCGCCGGCATCTCCGGGTACTCTTCTGAGGGTAAGGATCCGCACGTGATGCGGTCCAAATGGCGCTTCACTAGTGATGCTTCTTTCGCATGGGAAGCTCCAAAACCGTGTACAAACTTGTGTTGGCTTCCACACTCTCTTGGCGAGCTCAACACCAACGCCTAACCGGTCTAGGCCTTGCCATAGACCAAGGGTAATAAACCAAGACTGCCTCCCTATGACCACACTAGTCCTAGAGGTGTATGGATGTTCTCAACCCTCTCAAGCACTAAGATTTCCTCTCCAAATATTCTCCCAAATGCTCTCTTTCATCCTCTTGTCTTCCCTTGTGTTTCCCCACTGGTAACAATGGCCGAAGGCACCCTCAAGGACCAAGCAACCAGCTATTTATAGGCCTCCAATCATAAACTAGTCGTTGCTCAAAAGTGGTCTGCCAACAGAGTCACCGTATGATGTTGTCTTTGTATCACCGTATGATCTTGTGACCCTAGACAACATGTTGTATTACAACTATAACTCCTTGCTCTGAACTCCGATTGGGGTGTTCTATATATCCATAGAAAGATCTTAAAATTCCCCACAACTTTCCTTTTGGGTCAATCTTCAGAATCATCCATATTCAAGCTGATATGGCCACCATATGATTCAAAGGTCATCACCGTATGATCTTGTGACGTATATATCTAAGTCACCGTATGATGCACCGTATGATATTACCGTATAATATCACGGTTCTAGAGACATTCTCACTTGGTCTTTCATACTCACCGTATGATACCATGATCACCACCGTATTATATAGTGACTCCAGAAGTCCTTTCCTACTTGACTCCATCTCTTGAGTCACCGTATGGTATCCTCTCTGTCATTGTATCATACTCTGACTCCATGTCATCTTTCCAAAGACTTCTTCTCCTCTGTAAGTATCTCCTTGACTCATCGTATGATACTACGAGCTTACTATATTATACATTGACTTCAGAGTTCCTTTTCTGCAACACTCCATCTTTTGAGTCACCGTATCTTATCATGGTTACCACTGTATCATACATTGACTCCACCGAAGCTGAAACTCCTTCATATCTCCTTGACCTTGCTTCCAACTTCATCAACCTTGGTTCCTTCACTTCTCCATTGCCACCCTAGTGCCTGAGAGACTCTTTGAGCATCCAGATACCTCTACCACTAGTGTGACCTAAGAGAAACGACTCGATCCCCTTGACAGTCCGGTGTTTTCTATAGACTCAAGCCTACATCTACACCAAGACAACATTTGCTTGGTTCTAGCATGTTCTTAGCCTTGATCCATCTCCTCAACCGCGACCTCCATCAAGACCAATTATCCTTGTCGTCATCCACCGTCGAGGCAACCAATCACCGAGATGTAGATAGAAGATTGTTTTTGCTCAAACTATTCTTCCGATCATGTGACCATATGAAAAACTTTCCTTCATCCACAAATGTTAGTCACAATGATCTCGTTGCCATAAAGGACAACTCGACCGATACATGACAAATGTGCATAAGATATGTAACTTAAAACTAGCACAATAACATCATCATGATATAAGAATATGAAAGCAAGCTACATGATGAATATATGATGAACATCATGTCATGGTGAATGGTATGTAAGCAAGAACACATGACATGCCAACATGATGACAAAATATATAGTATACATGAATGAGCATATACAAGCCATCATCACATAAGAGACAAGATCATCATGGTATAGGATATAAGGCAAGACTAACATGATGATCACTAGCATGTCAAGAAATAAGATACATAGAGGAACACATGACATACTTACCTTATCTCTTACCTCATGTGTGTAGTAGTCACCTCGTAGAGTAGTCCTTATGTATACTTCTCCTCTTTACCATCTTCCTTGCAACCTTTGAGATGTTGGCACTCCAATAGTGTATCACTACATCAATGAGACTAAACATTTTGCAAACTATCAAACCTTGTTAGTCCCATTGACAATGTTGACATCAATCACTTCATCAAGAAAGACAAGTCTAGGAGACTACCCTATATCTCGGTCAAAAAAGACAAGGACAACGAGGTGGTTGAATTGATTGTTCTCGCTTTTGATGCATTTGTTAGATTGGGTTCTTGTATGCCAAAATGTTTAGGTATGTTAATTGAAGTAGAATAATGTTGCAATATCATCACCACTAATAAACTAAAAAATTTGAGAGAATTAAGGGGACAAGCAATATGTTTCTATAAATATTCTCCTTCATATTATTGTAACCTTACACATTTTGAATTGTATAACTTAAAATTTTCGATTGCCCTTAAGAAGCACACGAGACCAATGTCGCGCGCGTGCGCGCACACACACACACACACACACATACACACGCGCGCGCGAGACCAATGATTGGCAAGATACACAAAGTCTAACTATGACGGTTCAACTCGCAATGAAGATCATGGACAACAATCTCTCGGATGGTGTTTTATGTGGACGGGGTCAGTGTGTTTAGAGAATGACCCGAGGGAGCTCGTGAAATTTTAGGCCATCAAGACCCCCAGATCTGTTAATTTAATTACTGATGACGAAAGATAGAAGTAAGACTGAAGAACATAAATGGCCGGATCTATGTAGGGGGCGAAGCATGGAAAAAGTTTTGTGTTAATAAAAACTTGGCAGAATTTGATAGGTATGTGATCGTCATAGATCAATAAGGGGAGTTGTGGGTCCGCGCCTTTCACGAAGACAATGAGGTGATTGAATTGACCATCCTCGCTTTTGCTGCATTTGGTAGATTGGGTTCTTGAATACCAATGTGCGGACATATGTAGTGGGCGAAGCACGGAAAAAGTTGTGTCAAGAACAACTTGGCAGAATTGAACTTGGCAGAATTGGATATGTACGTTGTCGTCATACATCAGTCAGGGGAGTTGAGGGTCCATGCCTATAACGATGACCAACGATTTTCTACATTTATTAGATTGGGATCTTGTATGCCAAAATATGTATGTATGTTTAAATTGAGGTAGAATAATGTTCAATATCATCAACACTAACAAACTGAAAAAATTGAGAGGAACCAAGGGGGAAATCTAGTACTCCCTCCGTTCAATAATACATGTCATTCTAGCCATACCCATTTCTCTCAAATTACATGTGATTCTCACTTCACAATACATCTTTCACTCTTCTTAATACAATATTCTCTCTTTCCACTACACTTCTATCTATATCTCTCTCCTCCTCGTTTTCAGTGCATCCACCTTTTTCACTTCTTCTAATTCCCGTGCCCTGAGCTAGAATGACATCTATTTCTGAACGGAGGGAGTATGTTTCTATAATTATTGTTCTCCTCCATGTTATTGTAACCTTACATAGTTCAAACTCGTACAACTTCAAAATTTCAATCGAACAAGCATACGAGACTAATTTCGTCCCCCCATCACACATGCACGTTGATTGTAGACTTAAAAAGGAAGACGTTGCTAGTTGGCTCGACCACCCCAATGTCTCGTTTTCTTCTGAAATTTAGTCATCAAAGACGACTGTAAACCATCATGTCAACCCCTTCGATCGACCATTGTTATCATGACTATTATTCTACTCTTATAAACACAATTACTCTAGTTGGATATTCTATTTTCCGCGTTTTGCAACTCTATCAAACCAATACTCTTTCTGTTCTTCCTTTTTAATTATATTGACAATGGAAAAAAATGAAGAAGCTGGAAAGACTAACATTCGCTTCCTTTTTATTCCAATAATGTCCTCTTGTTAGAGGTGAAATTTATTCAAGGAGACAAACAATTTTATAAAATCAGTAAAATTCACTAGAGAACTTTGAAACCGAATGTGAAAAGGTCTCTAATTTGAAATGTTTATAGGTCTTTCTGAAACCATGTCAAAGAGCCTAAAATAGGAACACATTTGTTTCTGATAAATGTCTTGGGTTACCGGCTAGAGCGACCACACGACCGCGGTGATGGCCCAATCCAGTTACCACACGGGCCGGCCCATGTGAACCTTACTTATATATCCATTGCTCGCTCAGCGCTGCCGACACTCCAGGTTAGAGTTCGTGCTTTCTCTCTCTTCCTCCTCGACAATACCAATGGGGGTAGGTGTCCTCGACATTGGGTGATGGACGGTTGAGGGCAGTGGGCAGGATTGGGGAGGGGTCGATGTGGTTAGGGATGGGGTGGGGTTGAAGGGGCCACGACGAGCTATGTAGGTCGTGCGGCGCAACCGGCCACCAGAGGTTGAGGAGGACCAACGGGGTGGGCATACTGACTGGGAGTCAGGGAGCGTTGTAAAGAACATATGGTGACACGTGTCTAGCTACCCCATTTGTTTTCTGTCACAGAAGAGGCTAGATTTGTGTTGACTTAAGCTCCTTGTTTGATAGTTGGAGCGGATGGAAATGAGCTTTTTGGGAGAGTTCAAGAAACAATAATGGCTATTTCACCGAAGTGTTCCATTGAAATTCGTTGGAATCAGCCATTGCGAGTGGTCACGCGACGGAGCAATGTCACGAGCAAAACAATGAGGCCTTTTCTGTGCAACAGCGACCCTCGCTGCAGTGTGGATTTTGCATTTGTGGATATGTTGCTTGCACTTGGTTACTAATTACACACATTGTATGCTCTTTGATTGTCTTTGATATAGTGAGTTCACGCACTACCTTTTGAGTATGTGCCGTCTGAAATATATTGTGCACCTTACTCCAAGTTAATTATCACAACCAAGAAATAAGCTTACACATTCTGTCGCTAGAAAAATCCATCGCATATCAATCTTGAGGGACGGAATATTAGAGGCAAGCTCAAATCTTTTCGCTGGCAACATCACATTGAAACACTCATATGCGAAGCTCACTTTCGCCTTCATGAGGCTCCGTGCAATATTGGTTGGATGCTGGCCTTATCACTATACATGGTGGTTAGTCTTTAAATATTATTCTCATAATCAATTTTATTTGTAGTATAAGGCTTAAGGCATGTACAATGGTTTAGACGGCTTTTGTCTATATGACCTTGCCATGTCACTCAGAGACATCAACAAGACAACTTGTATTATGGTCTGTCCGTTAGGCAGTCTGTAAACTAATTAATGTATGCATTGGGCAATAAATCACGGTGATCAAACATAAATTGATCTTTGTATAGCATTTTGTGGCTTGTCTGACACAATGCAAGGTGGATTCAAATAAGTAACGTGGATTATATGCAAGCTGGCCAATCTCTGTGGCCAGCATATGGTTTTGTTCAAACTGTTCGTGAATCACTTGTGTTTTACAATATAAGGATATGAATTAC
Source organism: Eragrostis curvula (assembly GCA_007726485.1). Lineage (NCBI taxonomy): Eukaryota > Viridiplantae > Streptophyta > Magnoliopsida > Poales > Poaceae > Eragrostis > Eragrostis curvula. Next base: position 22,997,890 of record CM017439.1, on the reverse strand, counting down.
TCCCTCCGTCTCACAATATAAGCATTTTTTGAGTTTAGTCAAAGTCAATCTTTTGAAATTTTGACTATCAATTTCTATAAAAATAAAAATTTTCAAATATGCAGAGTTGCATGCTATGATAAGTAGTTTTATGATGAATCTAACAACATCATTCATACTTAGTCAAATATTTTAATTTTTTTTTGTTATTGATAGTCAAAGTTGAAAAAGATTGACTTTGATCAAAGCTAAAAATGCTTTGATTCTGGGACGAAGGTAGTAGTAAACTTCACACTAGATCACCGTTCTCAAAAAATAGCATTCCATTGTTGAACAACTATGAGGTTCGTTGCCGGTAGACTAAAAGGGTTGAGAAATGGGGCTTCTGGTCCGGCTATTTCCCACCTCTTATTTGCTGATGATAGCATGTTCTTTACTAGGACTGATAAGCGAAGTTTGAATACTCTGAAATCTGTTTTGCAGACTTATAGCCAAGGATCCGGTCAGAAAAATAATTTGCTAAAATCCTCTATTGTCTTTGGAAATGGATGCCCGGAGGAAATAAAACAAAGAGTGATGAACTTCCTGGATGTTTACAATGAGGCCTTGCATACCACATACCTTGGCATGCCAACCTTTGTGGGCAATCAAGAGTAAGTGCCTTTAACTTTCTTTCTGAGAGTATGTGGAAAAGAGTTCAGGGTTGGAATGATAGACCTATGTCCAGGGAGGGAAAGGAAATTTTACTTAAATCTATAGCTCAAGCTATTCCTACTTATGTGATGAGTTGTTTTCAGCTCCCAGACATTATTTGCGAGAAGATGAGATCAACTGTATCTAACCATTAGTGGGGATTTGAAGATGGAAAAAAGAATATGCATTGGCGCTCGTGGAATTGGCTAACAGCGCCAAAGTTCATGGGAGGAATGGGTTTCAGAGATATGAATCTCTTTAATCAAGCCATGCTCGGTAGACAATGCTGGAGACTGATTGTGCACAAGTCCTCAAAGGAAGGTACTTTCTCAATGGTTCTTTTATGGACTCAGGCTCGACATGGTCGTGCTCTTTTACATGGCGCAACCTAATGCATGGAAAAAGACTGCTGGAGCATGGTGCTTTATGGAAAGTGGGCAATGGTGAAAATATTAGAGTGGCAAAAGATAGATGGATAACAGATGCCCCATGTCATCCTGTAATTCCAATTACTCAAATCCATGATGACCTGAAGGTTAGCTACCTAATAGATGATACTTCTAGGAGGTGGAATGAAGAGTTGATCCATACAATGTTCAGTCCTGGTGACGCTGAGAGAATTCTGAATATCCCTTTGAGCTATAACAGAGTACAAGATTATATCTCCTTGGCTCTAACAAAATCTGGAAATTATTCAGTGAAGACGGCTTACATGATGGTGAAGTGTAATGATTTTCATCTGAAAGCTAGTGCAACGGGGAAAGGAGCCTTCTCAAATCAGGAGACCATGGCCAGGGAGCGGAAGAAATTATGGAGGATTAAAATGCCCCCAAAGATGAGGATTGTGTTATGGAGATTCGCACATAATTGCCTCCAAATAGGTCAGCGACTAAAAAAATAGAAATATTTCAGCCACGGAGTATTGTCTTCAATGTGGGAGAGAGGAAACAGTTGACCATGTTTTTCTCAAGTGCCAGTATATCAATGAAATATGGAGGGAGCTGAAAAAGAAAAGTGGCTTCAGTATTAAATATGAGAATTACAGATCACCTAAACAATGGCTTTTTGAATTTCTTATGAATGGCACCGACAAGGAGGCGACAATGTTAACAATAACGTTCTGGCACATATGGGAAGCTAGAAATGAATTAAGAAATGGAGAGAACGTAATGCATCCAAGATGTATCGTGGAGAAAATCATTGCTTATGTTGATATGGTGCTGCAGCACTTGTAGGGCTAGCTGGAGCGGGATTCTGAAAGAAATCAAGGTCGCGTGCTCACTACTACCTGGCCATAGACTCAGTAAGGTGAAGAGGGAAGCAAATGCAATGGCGCATGCTTTGGCGCAACTGGCGGTGAAGAAGCAGGAGTGTGCGGTTTGGAGATTTAGAGCTCCACTGAGCATCGTGTCTTTAGTTAATTTCGATCTTAGTGTTAGAGTCTGTAATACCTTGGCAAGTTGCCAGGAGAGAGTTGAATCAATGGCCGGAGCCTGTATAAACTCACGTGATCAATAAAACTCTCTTTCTCGCAAAACAAAAAAAATGGAGAGATCATAGAGGTAATTTTTTGGCTGCCTGCAGGCAAGGACTGAATATGAGGGCTGATCCGAAAATGGCTGAACCAATGGTAGTCAGGCGTGCGATTCAGTTTGCACCAGAATTATCTGTCTCCAGAGCCATTGTAGCATCAGATTGCCTCTCACTTGTTAGCAAGCTCAACAAGGAGGACATCAACCGATCCCATACTGGAATTATCATTCAGGACATAAAGGCAACATCTAATGCATCTCATGTTATGATCTCCTTTATTCATGTTAGCAGAGTGTGTAATAAGGTCGCTCATATTTTAGCTAGAACTGCAGATCATCAGTCTGAGAACGTACTGTTGAATGTCATACTGGCGAGTCTGCCATTGGGGAATTACTAGGAAATGCTTCGAGCACACTTGAAACTAGTAAAGAGAGATGAACACAAAAGGTTTTAATGGTGCTATCACGCTTCTCTATTAGATTCCATGCAGGGAAAAATTTAAAGCTCACCATTACGAGCTAATTTACTCCAGTCATACACAACATAAAACTCAGAGGACGAAAGTCAATCAAATATGTTGCGCAGTCTAAAAGAGGGGATACAAATCAGAAGACGCAAATCTGATTGTTACACTTTGTTTCCGTACACACAGTAATCAACCCATTTTACGAAGCTTGGGCAGTCATCTCTGTACTGAACTGACTTGGCAGCCCCCTTCACAGCTTCTTGAGAGACCTTAGCACATTGCTCAATAGTCAGAAACTCTAGCTTCCGTCTACGCACCACCTCACCCACTCCATAATCAGTAATACCATCACACACAACCAGTTTGAGGTTAATCAAACGTGGGCTACATGCAAGCTGGCACAAGCCAGCATCAGTTATAAAAATGCAACGAGTAAGCTCAAGCGACTCCAGGAACAGTGCACGTGAGAGGGCCTTCATCCCCTTGTCATCCAAGATGTCAACACCACCTAGCACGAGATCACGAATCGGGCAAGACTGAATTAGTGTCACGAGACCCTCCTGTGTGAAACCTATTTCCGGATAATCAGTTCCGCATCCAAAAAATGTGAGCTCGAAAGACTCAAGCATGGAACACCTGAGTGCTAGGGCCTTAAGGCTTTCATCAGTCAATGCTGTCCTGAAAACTTCACAGTGCTCAGGTTTTAGCCCAAGTGAGATGCTTTTAAGATTGCTGCATTTGTTGGCAAGCGTAATCATGTCGCTATCATGCAGACTATGAACAAAATGAAGGCAAAGATTCTCTAATGCTTTGCACTTTCTCAGGAGACACCGAAGTCCAATTTCGTGCTTGGTTATGATCCGTGCTAAAGTCAAATCCTTCAAATTCTCACAAGAGAAATCATAACCATACTGGTTGTGTGCCACGTAAGAAGGATCACAAGGATCATATGAGTAGAACAAACCCTCGATTTTAAACTCAAACTTATGGAGCTTCATCCATCCTGGACCAAGCCTAAGGACATCAAATTGGCTGATCCTCTTGCAATTCTTTACTACCAGTTCTTCCAATGATCCAATTCTGCCAAGGTACTCAAGCCAGTCCATATTACCTACTTTGTTGCAACATATAAGGTGGAGAGCAGAAAGACTCTTACAACCAACAGCCACTGAGAGAAGCCCCACTGAAGTTATTGCTGGTAATGTCTTCAACCTGACAGACATCAACTTCTTGAAGTGTGCAAGAAAACTAAGCCCCAAGTCATCAATGTTCGAACAGAAGCTTAAGGTAAGATCAGTTAACAAGGGGCAGCAAGATGAAAACACACGGAGGCCTTCATTGTCCAACAGCATCCCATGGTTTGGTGTCCAGCCAGAGAAATTGAATTCGACTTTGCACAAATTGGGGAACTGTGAGCATAGTGATGCCAAGTTCACTTTCACAGGGTAAACGCCGCCACAGCCAACATGGATGGAATCCCTTAGTTCTGCCTCAACGGTATAGAGCCGCTTCGACACAAGGGAAAGAGAATTAAGATCGCTTGTCTTGGTAAGCCGACTGATGATCTCTCCAAGCAGTGCCAACGGAAGGTCTTCCATCGAAGAGCACAGTTTAGCTAGTTTGGCCATCTCAAAGTTCAACTGATTAGCAGAATGGTAGACTGAAATTAGAATATCATGAATGCAGAACAAGGAATTTAACAATAATCATGATCAAGAAGCACCTATTCATATGAAGCATTTTCTTACTATATCTTTTAAATGTCCGGCTGTCCATCCAAACAGAGAGATTGGTTAATGGAACGTAGAAACGTCCCTTCACCACTAGTCGTAGGTACAGGTTGATTTTCCACTACATTAAACAGGGGCTTTTACTTATGATACTGATCAGAAATTTGAAGGAGGTCATCCATCTGATGATGAAATTAACGTAACAAGCATAGAAGCTAAGCACTTCACAGAGGCGAGCAGAAAACTCATGAAAAAGTGCATCTTTAAATAGACAGAAATTTTGAGGCATCTTTTCCCTTATCTGTCAAAGAAATCCATATACATATCCTCACAAAGAGGATAAATTCAGCATCAACCTAATTATGTACCTCTTGATCGCTAAACAAACAACAACGAATGAATCAACCTAAACAACTTAGCCTATGGAATTGCTAAACCAGTAAATAGAAAGGACTTCGATAATAGAGGAACTGAACTCACAAGTAGCGCGCCTAACGAATCAGAGGAAAATCTCGCCGCAAAAAACCAAATCCCATGAAAGCAACATGTAAATGAGGTCGCCTAGTGACTCCTTTTCAAGCATTACATCTAGGACGACTGTATTTCATCTTACTCTACTTTCTGTTTATGCTATCTAGCAGAATAGGAATTAGGGTTCACAATGGAACCAATTTCTCGTTGGCTGCCGCTTAAATCAAGAAAAGAACGGAGATCGAAAACAAAAATACCAACGGGCATACCTGATCAGAACGGGCTTCGCTAGAGGTTCCTAAGATTGGAATCAGGGGATCGAACTCATCCAAGGCGGGCGGACACCTTGAGCACAGACGGGGGAGGAAGGAGAAGTTTTTTTTTTTTTTTTTTTTTTTTTTTCCGGAGAGGGAGGAAGGAGAAGTTGCCGAGCAGCGGAAACCCTCGCGCCGCGAGTTCGCCTGCCGCATTGGATCCGCCTCATTTTGTCTATCCTATTTGGGCCGGACTAGAGTGTTGGGTCAGGATGGGCTTGGCTGGGCTGAGCTGGCTGTCACAGCGTTAGGGATGGCAATGGGACGGGCGGATAGAGTAAATCCATACCCGCTCTGACAGGCGCAACGGGTAAAAATCCCCACCCGCTCCCGTCCCTGTGGATGAAAATTCCTACCCGTCCCCGTACCCGTCGGGTATCGGGGCGGGTATCGGGTACTCACGGGTGCAACATTATAAACACATGTTAGCCTCAAAATTCAACAAATTTTCACAATTTTGTAGCCTCTCACACAACAAACAACAACACATGAATTTTTTTTTACTAAAACTATTGTTAAACCACCTATAGACAGCACACATTAACATAAAACAACACATATATTAGATAAAATGAGTCAACCCGTACCCGACTCATGTCGGGGCGGATACGGGCGTCACCCACAGGTAGAAAACGAGCCCCATACCTGGCCCCATCGGGTCGGGTACCCGGCGGGTACCTGATACCCGGCCCCGAATTGCCATCCCTACACAGCGTACCAAAATGCCAACGAAAAATGTTCGTAACGAATTGGAGAAACGCAGGGAAAATACATTTCTCCATCAAAATCAGCGTTATATAGACACCTGCTCTTTTTCGAGAACGTATAGACACCTGCTCTGAACTGAATCAACAGGTTTCTCTCGCTTCATGAAATTGCCTCCACGCAAGATAACCATGTTGATGTGGCATCTTATAGACGGCCGAATTAATGCCGTTGTACATGCCCTTACAATCTTACATATCCATAAACATCATAATTGTGTTTGTGATAATATCATTACCATGCCTACTGTCGCACTGAAATTTTGTGGTACATTAATGCATATCTCTTCCACCGCGTTGCCAACATTTTTCACTCAATAAAATCCATAACACCGTTGTAAATATTTTTATTAAAGTACGATGACCTTATTTGAAATTTAAATGGTACTTTCACATCAGTACAAGTGTACAACATCGCAGCATCGTTTAATTTCCTCTCATTGAAAGGATTGGCGCCCAGGCCGCAAGCGTGCCCACAGTGGTGCACGGCCTAGGCACAACATTCACAGGAGGCCCATCCTATTTCGTTTCTGGGCTATGGCTCAGTACAGCCCACGCAATCACCGTGATCCAGACTAAAAAATGAAAGTAAAGGCCGCTGTGTTGGTGGTGGACCACCGTTCCCCAGGGTTGGTCGTCGCCGATGCGAAGCAGACGCCTGTGCTTTGGCAGTCTGCCGGTGCGGCTCCCGCGCTCCTCTTCTGCAGCGCCGTCTGGGTACGGAAGCCTGGGGCTGGCTGTTAAAAAGTGACACACTGAAAAGTTTTCCAACAGAACAGAGTGTAACTGTACCGGTATTAACCAACCGCTATCGGTTTGTCTCTTCCGTAAGCCAAACCCTCCAATTTCATGAAACCTGTTTCATTGCCCGTCAGCATTTCTAACGTGTGTTCATCTCCGCACAAGTACCTCTTTTCAGATCGTGATGCATTGAGCATTTTCTTTTACAGTAGGACTCATCGCTGTGGCGCACTCCACCTTCCTGAAAATTATTACAACTTGGAGTAGCGTGTTGGAAAATCTGAACCAACTCGGAGTAGTATACCCAAAGGGATTTGCAACGTATAGTCTGTAGTATTACTATACGGGTAGAGCCCAGCACCAGCAGTGTAGCACACGCTAATCTCGAGGCGATGCAGGACGTGGGATCGCAATGAATCCCTCCGTGTCTTGAAACGGCATGAGTGCGCCATTAATCATCGCCCTCTGTTAGATGGAGGCGTGTGTGTCGTCCATGCTGTGCCATCTATGGCGAGCGCTGCCCTGCCCCCTTTCAATAATTATCACCAGCTCGCCCCTGTTCGGCACAGCAAACAAGAAAACGATGCCGTTCTCATCCGTTCTGATCGCATCCTCACCTCGCCCTCTCTCTCTCCTCCCGTTTTTACCCTACCGTGCTCGGCCTCACTCTACTCGCGCCCCGGCGGCGGCCAAGGGGGCGAGTCGATCGAATTCATTGCGAGAATTGCCCGTCAGATGAATCAGCAGCTGCAGCGGCGATGCCTACACGTCTCTCCTTTCGTTGCGAAGGCAGGGGCGGCCAGGGCAGGCCGCGCTGCCTCGTCCAGAGTAGCATTGATGCCCGTTGTACTGACATCGTACTAAATGGCGTGACCCGGCCCTACGCTGCCCTGCCACCTTATCTCATTCTCTCTCTGTTCGTTTTTCTTTGCTTCGTCCTCACCCTTGACCAGTTTCCAGTGCGGCAGAACGGCAAACGCCCCGCGACTCGCACCTTTGTTCGCACGCGGTGGCGCACCACTGCAGGCCTGAGCATGGGTGGGTTTATACGGGTTAAGTTGGATTTGGAACCCACCCATCAAAGTATCAGTTTGGCAGGTTTGGATTGGGTGGGTTTGTTGGGTTCCATGGGTGTGTGCAAGGTGTGTGCTGCATGGGCGACGACGACACAGCGGCTCGTCTGAACCAAGGCAAAGCTCGGCCGCCGCCCGCCAGCCTCGCCGATGGCTTGTTTTCTCGCCGTATACGTATACGTTCAGGTAGGCCATTTGCTGGAAGTCCACGTATACGCTCAGGTAGGTCGAACCTTCTACTGGCCTCGGTGGCGTGTACAACGTCAAGCATGCCCGGCGAGCTACCCCATGACGATGAAGATGACCAGTCGCGGCGCTCAGCCTTGCGACGTCGACGGCAAGCGCGTGACCCATGAGTCTCATGGGTTGTGTCCGTCTCGACCCAACCCGTATATAAGCCGATCTCACGGTTTGGGTTGGGCGGGTCTTCAAACCCATGCACAGGGCTAGCCCGACGTTGGCAAAGGAGTCTCCACGATTTAGTAGCAGTACTGTACTAGCAGTTTTAAAAAACGATCTCCACGACCGGCCGGCGCTGCAACGCGTCGCCATATGGTTGTCGTGCCGAGCCGGCGCGCACTGGTTGTGGCAGTGGCAGCCGGGCCGGGTGAGCAGCACGGCGCTGGGCGCTGGCTGTGGGCAGGTCAAACGGGCCAGGTGGCTGGAACAGCCGAACATTTGTCTCATCATTGTGAGATCAGGGCACGCACGCGGCCGGGGCAACGGTAGAACTGGCCTGGCGTCGTCAGCCTTTGGTTCTTTCTTGCGGGAAAGGAGGCGGCCCGGTTCCAGCTCTGGCAGATAGCAGGGCGTCGGCGGGGCGTCGTCAGCCTTGGCCTCGGGCGTTGGACGGTGGTTAATGCGGTCGCGAACTCGCGATACTTGCAACGGGCACACGTACGCTTGCGTTGCGTGTGTCCGGTCTGTGGTCACGACCCAACCACCCTTTTTTTTTCCCCCCTGTTTGGAGTGAGCGAACAGCGTTTTATTCTTCGTTCCGACGACGGCAAGATGCTTGAGCGGATGAGTCAAGAAGCGTCGTGTGTGGTCCCGACTCCCGAGCTCAGTTGCGAAAAGGGCATGTGGATCCGACGTGGCAGTAAGCTACACGCTGCATATCATCAGGACGGTACCTCCCAAAAGTTGGTTCAGATTTTCCAGAATGATGACTGACAGCAATAATCCCTCATAACCGAAACAACAAGTTATCCTTCCCCATGATCCATCAGCTTTCCATCATAGTATCAATTCTTACCATTGGTCCATCAGATTTTCAATCATACCAATGGCCAAAAAGAAGCAGCAATCCTTCCCTCGGGTCCATTTCGGCTTTTCATCATACTGTACTACAGATCCTCCAAAGAAAAATACGACAACAGTGTACAGCGGAACGGATAAGAGCAGGCGATTCACCAGTCACCATCATTTCAACGAAACAAGCAGAAGGATTTCGATTTTTTTTTTTTTTTGAAGAAACAAGCAGATGATGGCAGATCGACAATAATGATAACGAAATTTTAGATGTAACTGCCAACCTCATAATCCTTCCCTAGAGGCACCACACAATCCTCCTCATCATTGGGGTAAAAGCAGACCAACTGCATATCATCCAGAGAAGTATAACCGCACCCAACCAAACACTGGGCAACACCGCCTACTACTACATGTTTCTTTTGTTTTCTCAACAGAAAGCTACGGGATCCTACCAGAGTGCAGCTTTGCCCAGAGCCCTAACCCGAACCTTGACATACCAAAACTAAGCAGAAAGGAATGTGCACAGGAGGCAGCTAATTACAAAATCCGGGAGAAGACTTGGCAAATGGGAAATGAGGGCATGAATTAGGGATTGGGAAATGATTCTAGAGGTTATGGAGGGTTGAGATGTAATCTGGGATAAATGAAAGGTTCAGACATTCCACCTCATTTCCCTATCCCTATTCCAATCCCTATTTCCCAAATGCCCAACGGCACCTCAAGTTAATTTATGTCCAGCTGCTTGATGGCCGCCTCCGCCACAGCTTGAGCCTCAGCTTCATGATCAGCTTCCACTTTATCATCAGCAGCAGCCCTCAATTCTTCTGTTGGGAGAAAGTTCGAAGCTACAGTAGATTCCATAGCAGCAGCATTGCTATCAGTAGAGCATGGCACTTCACTGGCAGCGACTTTTGAAGCTTCCTTCGGTTCAGCTGGAGCCTCGATCTTAACAGATGGCTTAATTGCTGGCAATGGAGCTACCAGTGATGTACTCTTACCATTCAAGGGTGAATCCTTCAATGGTTGGGGCTGCACATCCTTCATTTGAACCGAGATCGCAGGTGGCAGCGATCCGATGAGCGGTTGCTGTTGTACATCCTTTACCTGAACAGGCATTGCTTCCTTCAGTGTCCGGTGTTGCACATCCTTTACCTGAACAGAGATCACAGGTGAAGCTGGTTCCCTAGTTGATTGGCGTTGCACGTCCTTAACCTGCACAGAGATTGCTGGCTTCGGCCCTTGAATCGGAGAGGGGGCAAACATTGAGGTGGTTGGCCTGATGCGGACTGGGGATGCCATCCGAATCGGTGGTGGGTGACCCATGAGAGGAGGAAGCTGCTGAGCACGTGCAGCTGGAGGTGGGAGAGGTGGAGCTGAGAACACAGGAACAGCAGTCCTGATTGTGACTGAAGGAGCCATGCTATGGCAAGGCATACGGTAATGTCCAACCGGAACATAGGGGGGTGCCTCTGCTGCTGGAAACCTTGACCTGGGATTAAGGCTTTCAATGGTCCGTGCAGTTGACTGAGATACTCCATTAGTCGATGCTGGTGACTCCGGTCTGGTTCTTGAATTAGACCTAGGACGGAACAGAGGGAGGATCTTCGAGTAGCTAGACTGGGAAGGTTTGCCAAAAGAAGGCTTCCTTTCTGGCTGCATGGGAAATTTCTTGGGGAATGGCGAAACATGGGGATAGTTGGCCATTGCCATCTTCTCCTTTAAGCGGTAGTTGAGAAGAGCTCGAGCAATCCTGATCTGCTCCTGCTCGTCATTGTTCTCGGGTTCATTTGATGAATCTGCTTCTAGTCGTGCCACTGTTGCGAAAAAAAAGGGTCAAATAGTGTTAGATGGGAATCATGGTGTGAAATGGTCAATAGAAGTGTTACAACTAAAAATGTTGGACACAGTACTTAATCGCAGCAATCAGGGGTTCAATGAGATCAAACATGATAGGTATAATGAGTAGATATATTTAGCCAATTTCAGAAGCGCTGAAAGTGAAGCCAGTTATCACAATGCTAGTCTGCTTGTGCTACTGTATGAATTAGACAAAAAGAAAAATGGCACACCTAGCTCCAAAATTAGGGATAGGTTCCATGTTTTAACAACTTCTAGAGACAGAGTATCCACGGGCTTATATAAAAGAAAAGAAAAATATATATAAACTGGTTGACATTTAGTTCCACATTTTCCATATTAAATTACTGGAGGATGGAGAGAATAATGTCCCAAACGTTCATATAACTAAATTTACACTAAATGTAACTTAAATCAACTCCATCATGTACATGTAGTTACGTATGTAATACTGATGCATTAGCAAAATTATCTATAATGGACCACACATCATTTGCAAACTATCTTTTTTAGCCATGATGAGCTTTCTTTACCAAAGGCAATGCTTCCTTTCCTTTTTTTTTCGTTTAGTATGATTGTTGCAGAAAAAAATGATAAGCAATGGCACTACAATCAACAATGCAACCTAAGTTCTGTAGCAAGACAAAACACAAAAGCCATACTCACATTGTTTCAGTGAAGCCCACGCTGCTGAAGCAGCATTTTTCTCAGCCTGTTTCTTATTCTTAGCAGTGTCTCCAGTAAATGTGATACCCGCTAACTCGACGGTGCATGTGAAAACCGGCAGGTGGCCAACACCAGATCGCTCTGTTGTGTATGAAGGTAGCGGTGCTCCAACTCTCTGAGCTACCTCCTGTAGGAGGTTCTTGTAAACCCCTGTTTCATCCTGTTGAACAGAAATTCAGCACCATAAGCAGGTGACTAATTTTAAACTACAAATTGAAGAATAAATATTAAAGGTGGAAGATATGCTCCAAGGTATGATAACAGAAAATATAAATGAGCAGCAGGCAGATAGTACATAACTTTAAGACAGGATGAACACAATGTTGTCCACTTTAGTTAGTTAAACTGCCTTTATACTTGTCTTGATTTAAACAGAAGTAATTAAAAAGAAAGAAGGGCCTCCAGAATCCAATGGAAGATGACTTCCAGATTAAGACACTGCTAATCTGTATAACACTTCAGCAGCAAGGATTATGATTCATATGAGGACTAGAAGTGGCAGTTGAGCTGTCCACTATCTAACTAGAAAGGGCCATGAACATACATGAGTCAGCTCCAAAACTACACAGGTATAGATCTGGTCATAAGCGTCAATAAAAGGCAAATGTCCTGTAGATTAGTTCACAATAAACTAACGCAAAGGTATCTTCCTAAATACTACCATCAGAATTTAAAATACTGGCGGAAACAGAGCACTAAACACACTCAGATCAAGGAATGAGACGATAATTGCGCAATGCATGATACTGACGTCTATGAACCTTACAGAGATTTTTTTTCCCAACAGAAATCATGGGTGACTTAATGCAAATGGCAGGAGATGTTTTCATTTTTTTTTTTCAGAAATAAGAGCTCTAAGCTTAGTAGCAGCTTGTTGATATTTACTACTACTACAGCATAGTACTGTGGTAGACTAGGACGTTTTGACTTATTCTTTGTTATTGTGTTCAACTAGTCTGGAAGAACCAAAAATTATTTAGTAATCATGTCGCCTGAAAGACCCCTAACCCAATGGTCAATCACTTTCAGTGATTGTGCAGACTCCAACTTTGAAAGCCACAAAGATGGTCGACTATGAGGAGCACTGAACCTGCCTAACAATTGACTGTCCATTGTTCAAAATTACGGTAGCCACCCAATCTGCCCTGAGTGCAACAAATATTATCAATTGCCCAAATACACATTGATTAGCAAGCAGATCGCCTAAATATCAGCAATCGATTAATCCATGACCATGCCACTCCTATCAACCTCATTTTAGCTGTACACATCAACCTACGAACGCAATCCAAAAAGGCCCGTTCAGAACCAGACCCCCACAGCCATTCGATCCCAGATCCACCTTTTTCACGAATTGTGGCCAAAAAGTTAGCACCTTTTCATCATCTGGTCACAATCCAAACCTCCGAATTCCACAGAACAATCTTTGCGCCAAACACAGACCGACAAGAGCACCCACTAATCAACATAACGGCTATCGCACTCTCCGCGCACCAAGAACCCTGCCTAAAAGACGGGGAGCAAAGCGACGCCCCGCACTAGCACCAGCAGCCAGACACACCTATATGGTCGCATCCATCATCCACGAATAAATTCGAAGCTCGCAAAGACCAGGCATGGGAAAGCAAACAAAGCGCTGAGATGGCAGGAAGCGGGGGAACCCCATGCGCGTCCAGACCCGACCGTATCAAAGATGAAGGAAGATGCCACGCATCGGCGCAGCAGCGCCGCCACCGTCCCCCCGCTCGCTGCACTGCCCCATGGTGGGCTGGGAGCGGGCCTGCCTGCCACTAAACCCACCCGGGCCCACCGGCATTGACCTGCGAGGCCCCGGTTAGGTGCGGGCGGTCTCCAATTCAATTCACCCCACCCACTCCCTCGCCCTCACCATTAATACCACCACTATAAAGATCCGGACCAAATCCCCATCATTTCACACTGACAGTTCCACGCGCTCGCTAATCCCGTTCAAAGCCAGGTCTGTACAAGTACTCCACATGCATACGTGATACAGTACCAGTTCTCTTGGCACCCCGCGTACCGTTCACTCAAACCGCGCTTCCGAGTCAAGCGTACACGGCCTGACTTTAAGCGCACCCATCAATGCGCCCATTAATGGACAGGGTTGGCTAATCGGGGTTTACCAGTTAATGGAACGAAGACTTTAACAGTCCAACAAAAAAATAATGCGAGGACCGACGGAACCCTAGCGGTAAGTCCTATGCCTAAGAAATGCAGAATTTTTTAACCAGATTGGCAGTTAATGTGGTGTGTTATCTGAGGCACCGTCGTCGTTACGGCGCGAGAGCACATTTAACGAGAGATTAAAGTAGTAGCGGGTTAAAGGCCGGCGCGGAGTACGAACAAATTAAGAGGCGTAACTGCGCTTAGTACATCCATCACGTAGTAGTAGAGTGGGAACTAAGCTCCGTTCATTAACTAATCCGCGCCCACTTAACGAAATGCTGCAATTGCAGTGGCAAGAGTACAAAATAATGGTATTTCGGTTCCCAAAATGAACAAAATCGGAAAAAGAATAACCGAACTCGAGTACGAACCTTTTCTCTTGGAATCAAAAGAATCCTCCCTTTTGAGAACAAAAAAAAAATCAGATTTTTAAAAGAGCAGCAGCTTTCCGTACCAATTATTCGCTCCGATTCATGCCGCTCTTCATGCCGCTCACGAGCCCCGATCCCAAACGAAGCAGATTCTCGAAGCTGCCGCAGAAAAAAGAACTCGCTGTTTTTCTTTGAAAACTCTAGGAATCGAGTCAAAATACAGGACTACTAGCTCGAAGCAAGTTGTGCATGTTCCGCTCGAACTCTCAATTCTAATCAGTAGTAACATTTCGCTTGAAGATACACGGAAGAGTTGAAACCCCCGCTGCAGCTTGCGCGAAGAACTCCCAATCGAACAAGTAGACAAGCTATTCAGCAACCACCCAAGCGAATTCCTCAACAAATAACAACTAGCATTCGCACGAACAATGGCTATCAACGATTCTACAAATGATCAGCCAAACCGGAGGAGAAACCACCGCAGATCCCCAAATTCCTCGTCGAAGGGGGCTCAAAAGTTGACGAATAAACGCGAGAAATACACCGAAAATTCAGGACAAGGGGAACAGTTCATACAGAGGCGGAGATAGAGGGAGGAAGGGAGGCGCGGCCAAGCCAAGGGGGTGGGGGCGCGGCTTACCAGGATGCGTGCGGCGAGGGAATAGGACGGGCCGCGTCGTGCGAGCGCGGCGAGGGCGACCTCGGCGGCGGCGTGCTCCGCCTGGCGGAGCGTGGGGAAGAACCCGGGGCTCTCGAACAGCTCACCGTTGAAGTTCACGGACGCCTTGAACCGCGGCGCGTGGTCGGGGCCCTCCCGCAGGCATGTGTACGCCGGGAGGTTGAAGCAGCTCCGCTGCGCCAGCTCTTGCAGCTGGTTCTTGTACATCGCCACCGCCCGCCGCACCGAACCCCAGCGCTGATCCGGGTGCCGGCCACCGTGGCCGGAGACGGCGACCCCGAGAGATCTACGGCTCGAAGAGGGGAAGAGGGAGGAGAGAGTGAGGTGGTGTGGCCGGAACGGAGGAGGGCGGCGTGCTTTATATTTTTTTGGGTTTTATTTTAGGAAAGACTTTAATGCTCTTCCTGCAGTTACTAAGATGGCGAATGACAGCTGGGACCCAGCATAGGCTGCCACTATTCTGCTCAATTCTTTTTTATTTTCCTATTTTTATTTTTCTTTGTTAAGCCATAACGGAAGGGCGGCGTAATTTTATATTATTTTGCTTAAGTATTTTATTAAAAAGTTTAATTTTCCTTCATGCAATTACTAAGTGAGCCGACGACACGTGTGATCAACGTTAGACGCCACAATTCTGATCATTTTTTAATTTGGTATTTATTTTCTTTTTTTTCTTTCTGTGACAATACCAAAAGTTCCATTTTTAAAAGTGAGCTAAGTTCTCTTTTGCGGTTACTAGATGAGAGGATGACAGCTAGGACCCAGCATAGGCGGTCACTATTTTACTCAAATTTTTGTTTTATTATTGTTAGTTTTCTTTGCTAGCGACGGTGAACCGCGGCGTGATTTATATGTTTATGTTGATGAGGACATCACTCCATCGAATACAACTAACACTCCTCCGCTGTACATGCAAAGTCCAATCACTAGAGCTCATACGTGACGATTGAATTTACGGGTGAGCTCGTTCCAAATAATATCATCTTTACATGTTTTTTACAATAAAATGCTATCTAATGATTTAATTATTATTAGGAACCATGGAGATGATGATGAGGTATCTAGAGAGGTGCTTGGAGACGTGGAGGGGCAGCAAGGGCGTCCATGTCAAGTTGAAGGCCTAATCTAAGTCGACTTCGAGTCCGTTTCGGAGTTCAGGAGCAGTCTGCACTAAAACGGTGGCCCAGGTCACATACAGGTTCAGTTTTGGACGTTCTATATATGCACGGAAAGATAATTTTATCACCTTTCCAATGGCACCGATCTCATGTCAACATTAATCTGGAGTCATCAGGAATCGTCAAAACAAGTTGACATCCACAATCTGTCTCGGTGATGCGTCACCGTAATTTGGTCTTTAGGCTTTGTATCATGTTGGAGTCCATTAGGGGCGCGTCCAAGGGTGTTGCACGCCCCTAAATCCTATATCATCAGTAGCCGCCGCCCAAATTAGAGTTGGGTTTTGTTTAGATTATTCTGTCAAGAACAGTTTCGCCATTCATCGGTTTGTGAGACCCCAACTTCTGAGCTTAATTCAGTTTTCAGCAATTTCGTTGCAATCTACTGTGTTCTTGCTTGTGTTCTTCGATTCGCATGGCCTTTGGGTTTTGTATCATGTTGGAGTCTATTAGGGGCGCGTCCAAGGGTGTTGCACGCCCCTAAATCCTATATCATCAGTAGCTGCCGCCAAATTATAGTTGGGTTTTGCTTAGATTATTCTGTCAAGAACAGTTTCGCCGTTTATCGGTTTGTGAGACCCCAACTTCTGAGCTTAATTCAGTTTTCAGCAATTTTAGTTGCAATCTACTGTGTTCTTGCTTGTGTTCTTCGATTCGCATGCAAGGTTAAGCCTTCTTGGCGAGGTCAACCGTGCATTGCCGGTCGATAACCTGAGGAGACGTGGTGCTGCGATTGCGGGGTTTAAAACGTGTTGTTCTGAAGCCGGGTCGACGTGTGTCAAGTCTCCACCAAATCGAGAGTTATCAGAACCTTTCAGAAGATCGGGAACCCTAGTTCACATCAAGTGGTATCAGAGCTTCAGGTGCTCCGTCAGATTCGCCTTTACCTTAGGTTAATTGGTTTAATTTCACCGTCATCCTAGAGTCCAGAAAATTACCCAATAAAAATATTACTTGTTCATATTCCGCTGTCCCATCACCCTTTGTGGCATCGCAAATTTTGTTCCAATTTGCTTTGTTGAATCCTTGTCCATTGTCATGTCTTAGTGTTGCTGGTTGGGTCCGTTTCTTGTGTCTAGATCGAATACGGTTGTGTCCCGTGCGCGGTGCATTGGTCTAGTTGCCATTGCCTTCCTACTTGGTCATCAAGGTTGATCGAATCTGCAGTTTTGTATGCTACCTGCTGGTGTGCCGAAAACAAATTGCAATTTTATTGGCTTCGACAGTAGTGCATGCATGCCCTCGCTTTGAAATTGGTGCGTGTTTTGTTACTGTTAAGTATTGATAGCTACACGCACATCTCAGTTTGATCTTTTTATCCTTGCTTGAGCATCAATCTTCATATCTGTATCTGTCTAGCGCACACGTATAGAAGCTTGTCCAATCCGTATTTGTTGCGCCAGAACAAAAAAAAAAAGAGAAAAGAAGAGAAGTTGAGCATTCCTTTAAAAAAAAATCCCGAAGAACTGTACACGTTTCCATAAGTCCTTTGACTGTTTCTAGTGGCCAAATATTTTGCGCTCATCTCTGCTATTGTGTGCATTCAAAGTTTAGCAGAAACGTGGCAACAACAGATTTTTTTTTTCTTTTGCCACTTGTCCAGATCACTTCTTTTGAGAGTTGCATTCTGTAAGAGCTGTGTTATCATTTGCGGCACTACTGAAAAAAAATAAAAAGAAAAAGGCAAATGGTGCAGATTGAAAAAGAAAGAGCCGCACAAAAGAATTGAAAGCCAAAAAAAAGCAAGGAAAAACAAAAGAAGAAAGAAAAATCAGAGTGCTTGCATGCTTTTGAGTCCGAGGTACTGTTGTATATTTTTATTGCTGCTTGGTCTAGGTCCGATGGGTTTTAGGCCAGCAACATAGACTTGTACTTTGGACTATTATTCAACTTTGCAATTTCTGATTTCAAAGTTTGCTATTTCTTGCTACTCACATATTTAGCCTACCAAGCCTCACATATATTCTTCGGGACTACACGGTTTTGACATACCTGCAATCGCTGGATCACACCCTCAAGTATCCTTTGCTTTGCTTTTAAGAACCTTGTAAGAGCTTGGTAAGATGCTTCCATTTGCTTGTTGAGAGTTTCCACATATACAGTAGTGATATGAAAATATACTCTTGTATTTTTTCTTGTTTTCTACTAACAATAACAGGTTACGTCACTAAAATTAATGAGTTGCTGAGAGCTCTAGCACAACAAGTGCTAAGTTCTCAAATAGAGAAGGCGGAGCAAAATCAATTGAACAATTTGTTTCAGACTTTCTTTGTTGTGAAGAATGGACGTTGTCGTGTGATCATTGATGGAGAGAGTAGCCGTAACATTGAAAATTCTGAGTTGGTTGAGAAGCTTGGTTTGACCACACGGTGGCACCCATGTCCACACTACATCCGATGGGTAAATTGTTGTGATACGATAAAGGTAACTGAAATTGCTCGCATCGAATTTTTTATTGGTTCCTAAAAGGATCGTGCAGAATTTGAAGTAGTACCTATGCAAGCATGTTATTTTATGTTAGGTAAACCTTGGATTAGTACAAACAATGTTATGCACAATGTGATTGCCAATAAATATTCATTTAAATACAATGGACAGAAATTTACTCTTATACCTATGACTCCTGCTGAAATTTTACAAGAAGATCTAGAAAGATTTGAGAGAAGAAAGAATGAACCTTTTAGGAAAGAATGGGCGGGTTTATATGATCCAACATTTTCATCTAAATCTGAATTGTTACCAGAGGAACATTTTTCCTTGCCTCTTGTTGGAGCTAATATCTTGCAGCATAAACATGAAGAAGAGGACGATGCGAAAGAAAATGATGTGCCCTCAACCTCATGTGAAGGTTCACGATCATTTGATAATGCACCTACTACTCTTGCTGAACTTGAGAGCAAAGGTAAAGCTCATAGTGCTACACATTCTGATGGTGAGAACTCTCTTAATGTGCTGAATTTTCCCACTAATCTTGCTAATATAGAGCAAAATCTAGTGGAACCGTCTCCTAATTTACCTTTGTCACAAGTTGATTTTCCTGCTGATCCTTGTGATAAAAAGGAGTTGTGCGCAGATGCTTCACTTATATCTTTGCCACAACTAGTGAATGTGCAGGATATTTCTATTTTTGAGTTATGTACAAGTGCTGAAATTAAACATTTGATTCCCATTACCTCTGAAAATGATGAGCTGAAATTATTGTCTTCTCTAAATACTTTGGGTTATATTGAATTTGATATTCTGTGTAAGCTAAGTTGTTTGGAGAAGAGCCTTTTTGCAAATTTTGAGTTGCCATGCTTAACTAGGAATACATATCACTTCATTGGTAAATATAATTGTAAAGGAGAATATATGGTCCATCGAGTTTATATTTGTTCAAAACTGAAATCTTCTCTGAATGGACAACAATGTGATCAATTAGAGGGCTGCAACAACACTAATCATATCACATCCAGTTCCTCTAGTTTTGTTATCAAGAAACAGGTTATTTTCAAAGAAGGGGAGCATTGGTGGTTGTTACCAATATCATCTACAACGACGGTCAAACCGAGGACGGTTTGCTTTCAAGAAGGGGAGGATGATGAGTACATCACTCCATTGGATACAACCAACAATCTTCCTCTGTACATGCAAAGTCCAATCACTAGAGCTCATGCGCGACGATTGAATTTACAGGTGAGCTCGTTCCAAATAATGTCTTCTTTACATACTTTTGAGAATACAATGCTACCTAATGATTTACTTATTATTAGGAACCATGTAGATGATGATGAGGTATCTAGAGAGGTGCTTGGAGGCGTGAAAGGCCAGCAAGGGCCTCCATGTCAAGTTGGAGGCCCAATCTAAGTCGATTTCGAGTCCGTTTCGGAGTTCAGGGGCAGTCTGCACTAAAACAGTGGCTCAGGTCGTATACGGGCTCGGTTTTTGACATTCTATATATGCACGGAAAGATAATTTGATCACCTTTCCAATGGCACCAATCTTATGTCAAAATTAATCCGGAGTCATCAGGAATCGTCGAAACAAGTTGACGTCCAGAATCTATCTCGGTGCTGCGCCACCGTAATTTGGCCTTTGAGCTTTGTATCATGTTGGAGTCCATTAGGAGCGCATCCAGGGGTGTTGCACACCCCTAAACCCAATATCATCAGTAGCCGCCGCCCAAGTTTGGGTTGGGTTTTGCTTAGATTATTCTGTCAAGAACAGTTTCGCTGTTCATCGGTTTGTGAGACCCCAACTTGTGAGCTTAATTCAGTTTTCAGCAATTTTGGTTGCAATCTACTGTGTTCTTGCTTGTGTTCTTCGATTCGCAGGCAAGGATAAGCCTTCTTGGCGAGGTCGACCGTGCATTGCCGGTCGATAACCTGAGAATGACGTGGTGCTACGATTGCGGGGTTTAGAACGTGTTTTTCTGAAGCCGGATCCACGTGTGTCAAATCTCCACCAAATCGAGAGTTATCAGAACCTTTCGGAAGATCGGGAACCCTAGTTCACATCATATGTTTCAGTATTTTATTAGTGAGTTTAATGTTCTTTACTGCAATTACAAAGTGAGCAGATGACAGCTGGGACCAATGTCAGCCACCACAATTCTAATCATTTTGAGTTTAATGTTCTTTACTACAATTACGAAGTGAGCCGATGATAGTTGAGACCAATGTCGCAGCCACAATTCTAATCATTTTGAATTTAATGTTCTTTACTGCAATTACGAAGTGAGCCGATGAGAGCTGGGAACAATGTCGGCTGCCACAATTCTAATCATTTTGAGTTTAATATTCTTTACTACAATTACGAAGTGAGCCGATGACAGCTGAGACCAATGTCAGGCGCCAAAATTTAGATCATTTTTTTAATTTGGTATTTTATTATCTTTCTTTCTTTCTTGACATGGACAAAAGTTCATTTTTAGGAGTGAGTTTAGTTCTCTTCTGTAGTTACTAAACGAGAGGATGACAGCTGGGACCAGCATAGGTCGCCACTATATTGGTCAATTTTTTTGTTTTTTATTTTTATTTTCCTTTGCTAGCCAAAACGGTGAAGGGCGGCGTGATTTAAATTTTTTGTTTCAGTATTTTATTAGTGAGTTTAATGTTCTTTCTTGCAATTACTAAGTGAGCCGATGACAGTTGGGACCAAGGTCGGCCACCCTGATTCTAATCATTTCTTTAATTTTTTATTTATTTATTTTTCTTTCTTTCCATGACATGAACAAAATTTCTCTATTAGGAGCCAATTTAATTTTCTTCCTGCAGTTAATAGATGAGCGGATGATAGTTAGGACCTAGCATTGGCCACCACTATTCTGCTCAATATTTTGTTTTCTTTTATTTATTTTTCCTTGCTAGCCGGAACATAGAACGTCGCCGTGATTTATATTTTTTGGTTTTATTTTATTAATGAGTTTAATGTTCTATCATGCTATTACAAAGTGAGCCCATGACAGTTGGGACCAACGTCGACCGCCACGATTTTGATTATTTTTTAAATTTGATATTTTATTTTCTTTCTTTCCATTACATGAACAAAAGTTATCTTTAGGAGTGAGTTTAATTCTCTTTTGCAGTTACTAGAGAGGATAACAGCAGGGACCCAGCATGGGCCGCCACTATTCTAGTTAATTTTTTTGTTCTATTATTCTTGTTTTCTTTGCTAGCCGAAACGGAGAACGACGACGTGATTTATATTTGTTTTTGAGTATTTTATTAGTGAGTTTAAAGTTTTTTCATGCAATTACTAAGTGAGCCGATGACAGCTCGGACCAAGGCCATCATTCATGCAATTACCATTGGTCCCAGCTGTCATCGGCTCACTTCGTAATTGTAGTAAAGAACATTAAACTCAATATGATTAGAATTGTGGCGGCCGACATTGGTCCCAGTTGTCATCGGCTCACTTCGTAATTGCAGTAAAGAACATTAAACTCAAAATGATTAGAATTGTGGCGGCCGACATTGGTCTCAGGTGTCATCGGCTCACTTCGTAATTGCAGTAAAGACAATGTTTTCCTAGACGGTAAACGGTAGACAGTCGGTTGACCATCGTTTAGTGTTTAATCTGTTTAAACGACCGTTTAAACGGGGCAAAACTGTGATTAAACGGGCTAAACGGCGTTTAAACGGGCTAAACGGCATAGACGGTGGCCACCTGTCTAGCGTTTAGACGCCGTTTAAACGGAGTTTAATTCCGTTTAGGAAAACAAGGAGTAAAGAACATTAAACTCAAAATGATTAGCATTGTGGCGGCTGACGTTGGTCCCAGCTGTCATCGGCTCACTTTGTAATTGCAGTAAAGAACATTAAACTCACTAATAAAATACTAAAACATAAACAAATAAATCACGCCGCCGTTCACCGTTCTGGCTAGCAAAGAAAACTAACAATAATAAAACGCCACTATTTTGGTCTCTTTTCTGTTTTATTATTTTATTTTATTCTTTGCTAGCCAAAAAGGAGAATGGCGGCGTGATTGAATTAAATGGGGCTACATCACGTTGCCGAATAAAGTGGTTGAATGTTTGTATTTTGTTTGGTTCCAATCATCTACAACTAAGGAACGAAATGATGTGTCTTACCGTCGATACTAGGTTACGCATTGAGGCTCCGTGCTAACTTGTGTTGGAGCCACATGTGTACCACACATTTTCATCCACATTAATTCTGGCAGAGTTATGTGTGTTATATTAAATCACTAGGAATGTATTCTGAACATAAAAGTAGATATGTTGTGTTATTCAGTTGATTATAACAATGCGTCATCATTATATGAAACATAACCAATTGATCATTGGAAACATTAAATCTTTTCTTAACAAAACGCATTTCCACCCCTAGTTTCACTTTAGGAATGAGACTAACATGGTTGGTCTCCTGGATCCACCTTAGGAAGAAGATTAATGTAGTCGATGCAATGACGCAATATACGTAGTTTCTATATGTGTGTATAAATATATTTGGTACTATGAAGTATATATGCAAATGTGTTGCACGGGATGTATCATGCATCTGTTTTGCCTGAGTGTGAATGTGTGGTAGGACCAGGGGCAGCCTACATTGCATCAAAGAGATTCAGTTGAATACCCATTATTTTGATAATTTTTTTGTATATATAATGCATCTTATATATATGCATCAAAAAACAAATGTAATCAGGCTAATATTCAATCCAAACAAAAAAAAACTCACCTTTCCTTCCCCATTGCTGGCCCAATAGTCATTGGCCCATTCAGCCATGAGTGATCTTCGAGTGAGGCAGACAAGCAGAACGCCCAGTCCCTCCTCAATCCTCATTCTCCTTCATTCAAGTACTCTAAGCCTAATTCGTCGTCGTTGACGCTGCCAGTAATCCATCCTAACACTGCCATCAGTCGCCGCTCCTCTGTCAAGGCATTACGTTTGTCGCCGCTCCTCCATCTAGCAGTAGGAGCCATGAGGCATGGAGCCCACGAAGCACCGCTAGCAACAACCAGCAGGAGGAAGGTAGGTACTTGTCGCCACTCATGCTCTCTCCCTCGGATATCCGCCCCCATTCCCCCAACCAAAGCTCATGCTCATGCTTGTTTTATCCTCTATTTAGTACATCTATGGGTTGAAAACTTTCATATTGGGATCAACTTTATTAATCAATGGCATTGGGATTTAATTTTGTCACTATCCATAATTTAGCCCCGCAATTTTTTGAATACCCATGGTCAAAATTCTGGGATCGCCCCTGGTAGGACGGACACAAGTTTCAGCGTATGTTCATATTAGTATATTACCAATCATCACACTTCTTTCAACAACCATTAGCCAGTTCGGGTTGAGACTCCCATTAGCGGATGAGTCAGGAATAGATCGAGCTACTGGCAGGGCTGGCTTGTGTTATCAAGACACTAGATTTCTAACTTCATTAGTTGTGGCAACATGTTTGTGGCTTGTCTCTGGCTCACTTGCTCCCGTGCATGTTTGGTTGCATGCTTTTGCCTCTTATATATCGTAGATTGCCAAATGTAATGTATGAGCCACATATAATGATATTACATGGAGTTTCTACACGTGTCTAATCTAGTTAAATGTAATGTGAGATACACATATAATGATATTTTCGTGAATGAGGTCTGTGGGGCGCAGGCGTTTATGTATAGCACATGGCCACACACGCTAGTGGCACGATGTAACCAAACACTACACCCTTTGTTTGTATTTAGTTGGTATGGTTAACCAGCATCAACAAAATAAAATGGAATGGAGTGTGTGTGCGTGTTTTGTTTCCTCGTCTAAGCTATACTCCCTCAAGACTTTTTTTTGTTGACGTTCCGATAGGATTGCTAATTTATATTTGAACTAATTGGTTTGTCCTAACGTCAACAAAAAACAAACGGAATGGAGTATTTCTTAAGACTCTTCACTGTCGCTGCTGCATCTTTCTGGATTCTTTTGAGGAAATGCATGTCGATGAACTCCTTTTAAAGGGGCAAGATGAGAACATGACGCTGCATTCCTATTCCGTAGTTGTGAATCGACGGCCCAGTGCAGCAAGTGGAAAAGGCAAACGGTGCGCACTTCCGTTGTCCACTAATGAGCAGGAAAAGTTAACGAAAAGCGGCAGTAGAGATCGTGGTTTGTCAAACGAAACGCGCAGCACTGAACGTTGACGACGACCCATTATGCGTATGAAGTACGCTGTCGTGTGAACGTGATCATGGTTTACCTGGCATGGAATGAGGAGATGAAGGTTGAGATGCCGTACGTCCCACTAGTGCAAAAGCATTTCCACTCCCCTTTTTTTCTTTCCACGCTATGACTTTGAAATTGCTTGCTTTCGAACGAAGTTTGTCACTTCTGCTATATATCTCAGAAACTAAATTAGAAGTTACGGATAAGAAGATCGGTTTATCAGACAACGGCAGCAAATCCACCTGGCACGTCGATGGACTTAACCATGGCCGCCCTAGCTTAGTGGCAAACAAGACACGGACGATGCAACAACGTACTCCGTATTCAGTAATCTATTATATATACCCACAGCTTAGCAAATACGTACGTACGTTGGCATCTTCGACACAGATCCTAAGAAACGAATAGATAGTGCCCTATAAAAAATAAGGAAACGAACAAATCAAGCAGGCAACGGACCAGTTGACTCGCCAAATTACCTCGGACCTGCAACGTAACGCGTATTTGCAGCGGGGAGGAAAAGCCACGCCGAGATATACGTGTATCCATCGGCCGTAGCGCGTCACCACACGCGTACGCAACTGTGGTGATGATGCCGTTGAGCTGGCCATCGAACGAAAGGACCGGTAGTCAAAGATGGCCCGATCAGGCCTGATCAAGCGGCCTGGGCCGGCACAAGACGGACGTCGACAGCCTCGCGCCGCCGAGCAAGCAAAGCACGCTGGTGCGTGCGCGCGAGGGCGTGGAGCGCGCCGCGTTCCCACTCCCGTGCAGCCCGCGCGCAAGGTCAGCAGCGTCGACGTCCGTGTCGTCATCGGCTCGTCGCCCTCTTTCTTAACTCGGGTCGCCGTGCGTCAAGATCGTGGCCGTTGGCACCCCCGTTTTATTTATCATCTTGGACTGCATGGTGCACTGGCGCAAGCGTCATCGTAGACTCGCCTGTGTTGACCTGCCGTTCGATGAGGCGCGCTGCGTAGTCAAAGATGGGAAGAGGAGCACGTCGTATCACTGTATCAGTATCACGGAGACGGCACGTGACATATATAGACGACGCTGATGCATGGGTTAATGAACTCGTAAAGTTCTTCCTTTGACGGGCGACCTGTTGACAGTTCTAACCCCAGCTTGTACGTTGGCTCCTTAAAGCAGCGTAGCGTAGTTGCCTGACCCTGTCAAGTGAACTGTTCTGCATGTTCATTTTTTTTCTAGAAGACGTATGTATTCCACACGCTTTGGCTTTGCCGCCCGCCGTACGGTCTCTGGTATAAACCGTGGTCCAGCCGAATTCATTTCCAACTTTTCTTTACGGACCTACGTATGGCCCAATAGAATAAAACCGACCCATGAGCTTAAACGAAATCCATTTCGGACCAACTCTCGTTGCTGGGCCTCGTATGCGGCCGTTGTATCCGGCAGCCCAGATGCGCTCCAGTAGGGTAGAGAAGATAGATAAGCATGACCGTTGTGAGGCCCGTAACTCATTAATGGGGGCCGATGAAGCATTAATGGGCCACAACTCCAAACACGACAGTCCTCATGGGCCAGAAGCACATCACTTGCCCCTCAAAAAAAAGAAGCCCATCACTTGATACAATGATGCTCAAAAAAAAAAAATCACTTGAAACAATGGCTCTGCTGCTTCCTTGGTGCTCCAAAAGCGGCGAGAAGCAGCATCAATCGCTGTTCAGTGAAGACAACAGTGTTCACGTGAAAAAGCCACGCACTATTTTTTCTTTCTATATTGCCGATCATCTAAAATTCACCAAACAATTGTCAGGCTCAAACTTTTAGCTCTTGAGGTTTCTTTTTCAAATGCGAACCAGATAGGCCGTGCAGACTTCCTCTTTGGCGACCTCCAATCCAAGTGAGCGAAGAATATATTCCTTCACTCCTTCAGGAAACCAAACAAAACCGTAGTGCGCCTTTCTTGGACAAAGCTGAATACCAATATATGCTTCTGGTAAGCAGCACTGCCGAACTGAAAAAGATGGAATAAAGTATTCTTATCGGCTGGTAGAGCACCATCTGAAAACGCAACTGTATTATTGAAAAATCACATGCAGTACAACTGTTTTTCTTTTTAAATAGCGGTAGGTCATACTCAAGTAATCGGTGTTGGTCTCAAAAAAAAAAGTAATCGGTGTGTGCTGTAAAGACTGTACCCATGCCCGAAACACGACAGTGTCCGTTTGCTTTGGCTCGTGGGTATACATACGGTCACCGGAGGCATATCCTGCGAATTTCTGTCTCTCACACACGGCATGTGCTTTATTCCCTTCTTCCGGCCGGGACGCGAAAGCTCGTACAAGTAGTTCACGGCGGAACTCGGCATCAAATCGTGCGATGATGCCGGCGCAAGATCTTGGAGCACAACAAAAGCGTGTGCCCGTCAATCAGAAACCATACTGATTGATGGTCGTGGCGGTTGATTCCATTCGTTATCTGTCGCCTTGGTCGATCTCTCCGACCGGCCCCACGTCGCCAGCATCGCGCGCGACGCGGCAGCGAATGGAGCTAGCGATGCGATGCGGTTACAGACACGAACGTTCTTCTTCACATTATGGTGATGATTGTGCGATCGGCATCCATCGATATGCTTGTTGGTACGTATGGGCACTGGCACTGCTCGCCACCATCCGAAAGGAACGTCTCGCACGGGCCCGAACAGGAGATGCCGAGCTCGATGTTAGCACAGCTCGTATACAGTTCGTACCGGTGATTTTGATTCGGAGGCATCGGACTATCGGAGCGAGCCATGCCGTGTTCCGTACATATATAGCCGAGGCGCACCCAGTAACCGATGTCGACGCCGAGCGCATCTGAGTTGGCGCACGGCCAAGCCATAGCCGGGACCGCCAGGTCGCCCGCGCGCGCCGATTCGCCGTGGCCACCGACCCCGCCACATGGCCGTCGGGCCGCGAGCGCACGGGGTGTGTCGACCGCGCCCACGTACGCGCACGCGCGCGGTCGCGACGCCTGGCCACCGATATGCTACGACCGATGCTGCGCGCGCGCGTGCGCGCCTCATCCCTGCCGCCGCTGCCGCGCGGTTGGTTCGGGCCGGAAACCGATGCCGCGCGGGCGCGGCTTCTCGTCAGGCCGAGGCCATGTCGGCAAGCTCTCGGCTCGGCACCCGCGTTTGAGAGCAGTGAGAGAGTGCGCTCCCGTGAAGGATTCCGACGCGATTCGCCTTTTTTCCCGATCCCTCGTTGGTTTCGAAATATGCGCGTGGCGTCCCACGCGATCTGAGCGTACGTGCGCGGCCGACGAGCCTGGGCATTCGCGTCGCGCGCGCTTTCGGCTGGCTTTGGATAGCTGGTCGAGCGAAAGGAGGTCTTGTGGTTTGTGGAACATCTGTCTGGCGCCGCCAGGAATTGTATGAGCAGTCAGGCAGGCTATCGGCACATTTTCAGAGCATCACTCCCTGGGACGCCTGCTTTGTACACGGTGCTCGCTCGTCTCTGGCCTAGGGATGGCAATGGGTACCCATTACCCGCGATCCGATAGATTTTCCTTCTATTAGGGGAAGGATTTGGTTGAAAAATTATATCTGTAGGTATACTAATGGGTGAAAAGGCTTACCCATCGGATAGACCGGGTAAGGATACGGTTCCGCAGAACCCGAACCCGCCACCCGTGGATACCCGGTCCATGACTTGATGATTTAGTTTGAACTTCTGATTATGTACTAGACTGGTGGTAGTACTTGATGTTAAGTGATGAATGATGGTGCTGCTGAATTGCTAAATATACTTGTGCTGTTTTTCTATCATGTTACTTTTAGAATTAATCTTGATATATATATTTACTGATGTTATGCTACTGAAATTTCAAGATGGTTGGCGGGTATGGGTACCCGATGGGTATATTTTACCTGTCGGGTATGGGTATGGGTGAAAAACTCCACCCGTGACATTACTTGGGTTATCCAGCGGGTGGAGATTCCTTTTAAAAGACAAGGGTTTGGAGAGGGTAAATCCGATGAGTTTCTACCCGTTGCCATCCCTAAGTCTGGCCCAGCAGGTTACTACACTGTGCGACGTTCCGTCGCTTTCGGTAGAGGCATATGTGCTCGCCACTCATAATTGAGTACCCAAATAGTACGAGCTGGCTCATGAGGACGGGTGATGCCACGGCAGCTAGTTATTACATTATGCCAATCGCTTTCAAACTGCTGGACCACACCGCTCTACTTTTCTCAGACACTTATCAGCGTTTACTAATTCGTGTTGTGGATGAACTCGGTGCCGGGCCCACTGCCAGTGAAGCAGATCCACACAGACACATGGACTATGAGTGGAACCCGCAACGCACACATGGACTGCCAGTGGCCCGGTAATCATCGATCGACATGGTAGTAGGTGGCGTCTCGCTATGCTTTGGTCAAGAAGATTAAGCCGAACTACAGGCCAGGTCAATTATAAGTGCCCCTACGCCTCTTTAGCTCGGATTGATTGGCACTCGAGCAAAGCAAGTTGCGGTAGCTAGGTAGCTCGTGGCCTTTCCAGTTCACGCATCCACGCTCCAAGATTCCTCGCCCACCCGGCCACCCGTCCGATGATTGATAGATAACCCTTGAGACGTCAAAGGTTGTCTCCGTGACCATCATCAGATTATTACCGCACGGATTGCATGTGGAGGTTTCAGAGGACGACGGAACGCTGGGAACAGCCCACGTTATCTCTCCGTTCTGTCTGCTCTAGCGACGGTGCATACAAAGCCACCGGTCTTATCCATCTCCACGGCTCGGCTTTACGCTTTTCACGGATGAATGACAAAGAACCGTCACGACACCTGTGCCCACTGATCCGGACCTAACAAATGGTGTCATCAACACGGAACAGCACACAAACTGATGAGCACTATCAGAAAATAAAAAGGAAGAATATAATGCAGCAAAAGTAATAATCAAGCAGTTCTGTGGATGATCTCACACGGGTCCAGGTGACCAGGTCCACTGCATATGTCGTCGTCTTGCGCAGAGGGGGGAGGCGGTGAAAAAAATGGGCACACCGTAGTGCGATCTCTTTGCTGTGTGTCTTCTTCCCCCTCTCGGCGACAAAAGCTGGGTCAACCCGCGCGCTGCACGACGCGTTGCTACAGCGCTAGTACTAGCTCGCCGTCAATTAACAACGACAGCGACTGGGTTTCCAGGTCCAGGTCGTCGTCGTCCAGCACCACAAAGGCAAACGCGGCGTTCCGCCACCACCACCACGGCTTAAACAAATCGGAGCGACCACACCGCCACCTGCTCCCCCATCTCTCTTTCCGTGTGCTATCCTTTTCACTGCTTGCCCATCAAGGCCGTCGGAATCAAATGCTCTCTCGCGCGCGCGAGGAAAACAGCAGCCGCGTAGACGTCTCCCTCGCGTCGCTGTCGCTGGTGGGCTAGGCGCCCCAGTTTTTCTGCAGGATTACTTTGCTTGCTTGCTTGCTTTGCCGGGTTAAGTTGTGTGTTGATGAGGTGCCGCGCAATTGCGACACTCTCTCGCCATCGCTCTTTTCTCCGCTTATACTGCGAATATGCCGTAGAGCTGTAAATGGTTTTGTACCGAGATGCCAGTATGGTGCTTCCAAGAGTACTGCACTGTGGCGACCCGTGAGTGCGTGTTCTAGAAGAAAGAGGAAGCATGGATTGAAAGGATATCCGCATAACTCTTGTGATCCTTCCTTTCTCTTTCACAAGGGAAAATAAAAAGAGAAGAAACTCTTGTGATACTGGTTTCATCCTGCCAGTCAAATGAGTTCCATTTTCATTTGGGAGTTGCTCCACGTAAGTCGACTTAGATTTTGTATTCGTGTAAGTCAAATTTTGTAGCCGTTGGATCTGGATCCAACGGACAAGATAGAACAAAAAATTCGATTTAGAATTTGACTTACACGCATACAAAATCTAACGGCTACAAAATTACAAAAATACAAACGGACACAGACACGCCGGCCGGCCGATCAAAATCTAACGGTTACAAAATTCGACTTACACGCATACAAAATCTAAGTCGACTTACATGGAGCAATTCCTTTTTCATTTTGGTCCGCCACAAGTCCTCACGGTTTGTTGGTTGCATATTAATTTGAGTACTCGAATCTTAGACCAATGAACTTCCAACTTCCAAGTCGGTTAGTGCAAAGTCTTGCGGTTTTTCACGTTGAGTTGTGCCGGGCGCGGTGTTGGCTTAGCAATTTCTCTTGTGGGGGCAAATGGGAACAGGCATATTCTTCTTCCCATTGCAATTAAGTACGCCTACAGGCTACAAGTATGCGCTAACTAAACTAGTTAATGCGAAGTGTCGACATTTCGCCCCCTTCGTCCAATCAGCGGCAGGGCCCGCGCCTTCACTCTCCTTCTTTTTCGTCCTATCCGCTTCACATCAGTTTTTTTTTCAGACAATGGTTTTCACATCAATCTCTCTGTATCATTTTTTTTCCCTTTCCACCCTCCACACGTCCAAATCTGTCCCCCGGGTCCCCATAGACTAGGCTTTTAATATATGCTTTGCCATTGCCAATAATCATGCACCACTGTTGCATAAAACATCGCAGTACAGAGCATTGGAGTTTTTGGTCGCTGCGAATGCACATCAAATTATGCATTATTTATGCCAGTAGGTATCTAGAGTACTACCTACGTTCCAAAATATAAGTATTTGTTAACTTTTCAGCATAGCATTTGACCCTTCGTTTTATTCAAATTTTTATAAAAAATATAAAATAAATAAGTCATACTTAAATTTTGTTTAATAATAAAATAAATTATAATAAAATAAATAATATTTTTATAATTTTTTTAAATAAAACGAAAGATCAAACGTGATACTGAAAAGTCAACAAATACTTACATTTTGGAACGGAAAGAGTAAATCAGTAAGATGGATATAGTGATACAGTACCATACTAGTAAAATATGACCCATCAATCAATTAGGCATCGTTCATCATCCAGTCTAGCCAGAACTTTCGGAAGAACTTCACCCAAAATCGTTTAATCCCAAGAGAAATCCGGTATCAGGTGGTAGGATAATTGCATTTGTAGCAGTGCCATAAAGCAGATCGTGAATAGTAGTAAGTACTATCAGTAATCAAGATGAAACTAAGTGACAATAAATAATTTTAATAGCGGTAGTACATCGAGCCTCTCCGGGGAAAACTGCCAAAAACAGAGGCTTCCATCTCTCTACTCTCCTCATCGATCATAGCTAAAGTAGAACACGAAAGAAGTCGCCAAAGAAAGAAAAATGGGGGGAAAAAGAAAGTGGAACGTGAAGAACAAAAAAGAAGAAAACTCATCGAATCAATCCAAAAGGATTAGATTAGGGCCACTAATTTGAGCGAGCGCTCCTCTTCCTCCTCAAGGCGAGAACGGGGATCGAGGCCGCGGGGGCGTGGTCACTGCTGCCGTCAGTCCTGGAAGCCGGTCTTCTCCCAGATGGCGTTGCGGACGCGGCGGAGGTCGCGGCCCTTGAGCGTGCGGCCGGCGCCCTCGCGCATGGAGAAGGACGCGGCGGCGCGCTCCCGGCACTGCAGCATCTCGTGGGGCGGCACCCAGCGCCGGCCACCGCCGCCGCTGCCGAAGCCCGCGCCGTCGTCGGCGTCGGCGCGGTCGTCGTGCGCCCACCCCCGCGAGCCCGCGCTCCCGGCGTACTCCGCGCCCAGGATCTTGGACCAGTCCGGGATGTTCACCGGCACAGACGCCGGGCCCTGGCCTCCGCCGCCGCGCGGCTTGGTCTTCGACGGCGCGGCCACGGGCGGGGACCGCCCGTACGGGTCGCCAGCGGAGGACAAGAAGGGCGACGAGGACGACGGCGAGGACGAGTAGGGCCCCCCGGCTCCCGCGCCCCAGATGACGTCCGCCTCGTCTAGCTCCACGCCCTGGTCCACGGCATGCGTGGGCCTCGCCGGAGCGAACAGCCTGTGCGCGGCCACCATCGAGCTCCGCCCGGCCATAGCCTCTCGCCTCGCCGTCGCAAGAGGTTGGTTGCTTTCGCTCTGCGAGCGGAGTGCGCACGACACAAAGCGCCCCGCGTCCGTGAGAGAGGAGAGTGAGGGAAGGATGGGGAGGGAGGTGGTTATGGTTTCAGTCTAGCAACGGCCAGGGTCGCGGGCTTTATAGCGCCGGGGAGAGGAAGGAAGGCGAGGTGTGGATAAGGCTGCGCGGCGCCTTGCCGTGACGGAAGTAGGCGCGGTGGTTGCTTGGACTTATTACGACGCGCGCTGTCAGCGTATGGGACGACCGTCCGAGGGCTGCGAGCAGCGGGGAAAAAAACCGATCGAATCGAGTGGAGGTATGGGCAAGGTGATTGCATTTTTTGCATTTCGGAACAAGGCACATTTGGTTGACAAATAATGGCATCACAATCGCCGTCCTCCTTCTCGATGCCATGGTTGGCAAAATAGTCTTGTCTTCTTTCTTTCTACCCAGATTTTTCTCCACCAATTGGTCACATTAAGGTTTCACGTAAATCAGAAATGCTCTTCAAAAAATAGAACAAGGAACACAATGGGATCGACATTAAACTAATGTAAAAAGTTATCATAAGGTTCAGTCCACACTTATGTGGCAGAGGTCATACCTAAATGCAATCAAATTCCAAAGAATATGGTTATTTCATTGGGCATTTGCATCCATACCACCATATTTGCCACAACTGCCATAGCCTCCCTAAAGATTTAAGGTTTCAAACAACATTTTTTTCTTAAAAAAGGTAAATTTGCTATGGGACATTGAAAAACATGTCATTTGCTGTTGGACACTAAAAAAAACATTGAGAAACAACTAGACACAGTCTTTAGCAGCAAATAAAACATGTTCAATTTTCAGTAGCAAATGTCACGATTCAGGAGTGTTTGTAGTCAATTTGACCTTCTAAAAAACCCAAAATAGATGGTACTGACACTTCTAGGTATCTAAATACTCATTTGATCGAAGTAACATAAGTAGATTTCCGTATGCTTGCTTAGACATGGTGGAGAATTCATAATGTACTCATCGGACATTATGGTCATGGGATAACAAAAGACCCCTAATAGGATGATGGGTCATTGGGGATGTGACCAAGCGCTGTAGGATGCGGTAGGGTGCAAATGCACCCCTCTCCCCACATATTCTTTTACAGGTAGCACATTGTAGTGTGTGTTTTATGTTCTATGTCTGCATTGGGTACTATAAAATATTTTCGGTGAATACCTCTAGTGATAAAATAATAGTTACAACGCACATTTTTATGTTTCCATACAGCCAAAAACTTGGCATATGGTTGGATGACATTACCAAATTGTAGTATTGGATTTCCATCACTCTAGGAGAGACTATTTTTGATGAAAAACTACCATATTTAATTATTTTTGAATGTTTTAGAAACACATTGAAAATCGAGCTTCTGTTAGATATCATATACACATATGTATTGCTGGAAAGGTTGGATGATAGCGGGCTATGGTCGTTCATTTTGTCCTCAACATGACACTATTCGGAACAGAGGGGGGTGGGGCTGGGGGGGAGGCTCCCCGTCTACTTTTGTTATTGATCCAAAAGTGCTAGAGTTTTCCTAGCATTCCAGGAGGAGATTATATGATTGAAGAAAAAACATTGGTGAACGGGTCGCAACCCCCCATATGAGAGAAAACGTCAGGTAACATGAGTAGCATCAACAGTACAACTTGAGATATAGTCGCACCATTCATCCATGCGAGCTTCGATTGACGTGTACATGTGTCTCCAGGTCGCTAAGTTGCTGGGAGCCACGCGTCAGTGGTGGAGCTAGAGAAATTTGGAGGGGGGTGCGGCTGTGGCTGTGGGTGCAGCTATTTGGCCAGGATGGATGCGAATAGGGTAGCAACTTGTGTACTACAAGGGATTTTGCATTTGGCCGTGGGTGCGGCCGCACCCAGTCAGGACAACATGGATCCGCCCCTGCCACGCGTAGAATATCATATGTTTTGTCGTCCCTGGTTTCAAAGATCAACTTGTTTCTACAGTTCCAAACGCGCCAAAGAATGAAAGACCAAATGTTGGTCATTTTCAATCTAGCGCTATGCTGGGTGGCGAGATGCAATGTCAGTGAGAGGGTAAATGTCGTTTTACAATCTCAGTTGTAGTAACCTTGCCCGTAGGTATGAGATTGCCCACCAGTAAGGGCAAAAGCAACATTTCTTCCAATATTTTTTTTTTTTTTTTTTTTGCGATTATACCAATCTTTAGTGGTGATGTTTAGTTTAATTGCTTTAGCAGTGGGATAAGTAACTGGATATATATGAAAATTGAAATAAGGGTGCTCTACTCTTCCGTTGCATGGCTGAAACGACCATGGACATGAGAAGCTCTGCCGCTGGAATTTTCTGTTGCTCTGTTAAAAGTCAAAGATGTGAATAGAGAAATCCTTTCCCCTAGTCCGAGTGCATGCATCGAATTGAATTGTTCAATCTCTCTCCCCATGGTTCGCTTTGATGGTACACCGGAGCTGCTCCAAACAATTTTCAACACTCCCATGTTCCGGTGTAAAAAACGTGAGAGCTGTGTGAGCCCCCTCAGCGAGCATCACTAGTGCCATGACCATGATCACCATTGCGCCCCGCTTTCGTGAAACCGTCTTCCAGCCACGAAGGAGCATCACGCCGGCCTCTGCCTCTGTTCTGCGGACCCGAGCCAACGCGGGGGCAGCCCGTCTGGTCAGAGCCAGAGGGCTCCGGGGCGTTTGCCCTGTCGACCGGGGTTCGATCCCCCGCCGCGGCACCTGCGCGCGGTACCGCGCGCGCACTGTAGCACATGTGGCTGAGATATGCCACGCTGCAGTGCAGAGTAAAAAAATCCCCTCGTCTTCCTCGGGTCAAAGCACATGGTAAAGACTCGCGTCGGAGCTCACAACGGCCAGCTGAGTCCCTGTGTAGGATCGAGGAGGGGGTTCGAGGGTTTTTTCGACCTGCGTGAGAGGTTATTCTCCTTAATTAAATGCCGTTGGGGGCAATCTTCCCCCGGCAGGTCGAGTTTTTCTGCGGACCCGACCTGGCCATGAAGCCACCTGTACTGAAAACAGACGGCTCAAATTGCCGAAGCCCTTCCATCCGACGGCGGATGCTTAAGCCAGGGCAAAACGACAAAGCACCAAAGCACTCCAGGGGTGCGGGGACGTTTCGGTAAATTTTGTGGCTCGGGCTCATAATCGCCTGCCTTCTCCGTCCGGTGGGGGCGGGGCAAGGCCAAGGCGGGGTGCTCTGCTCCGGCGTCTTTCGCTTTTACGCCCTCGCTGTCGCGACGCTTTGCCCAGCGGCGGCGCGACGCGTGTCGAGCTCGTATTGCAGGCGACACTTGTCACGGCCGTAGAGGCCGTTGCGGCGGAGGTTCACGTGACGGTGGGGACCCTGATGGAAGTGGGACTGTCACTTTCCGACTTCCCGCCGGGGCCCGCAGGATCCGAGGCCACGGTTAACCGGAGAGGTCGGTTAACCGGAGAGGTGGGGGGCGTGGTGT
The DNA here is from genome assembly GCA_007726485.1 of Eragrostis curvula. Classification (NCBI taxonomy): domain Eukaryota; kingdom Viridiplantae; phylum Streptophyta; class Magnoliopsida; order Poales; family Poaceae; genus Eragrostis; species Eragrostis curvula. The sequence goes on along the minus strand of CM017439.1, from coordinate 22,961,754 downwards.
CGGTGTTGAGGGGAGCAGCGTCCTGCTGCCGCCTCGCTGTGTGCCTGTGATCCACGAACTCCCAAGCCAGGTACGGACGGCGCAGATGCTGCGTCGTGAGGCGCGGGGCCCCCCGCCCCGCCAGGCTACGCTGCGCTGCACGGCGTGCCGTGGAGTACCGACGTACGTGAGGCGTAAAGAGATGGCGTACGGTTCTGCGTGGGCTGCGTCATGCATATCGCTGCGGGTTCAGTATGCACAGCACGAGACGTTGACTTTACGAGAGAGATGGACACTTAACTTTTCTACCACAGCTTCATGGTAATCCACCTAGAGCACGTTACGCTAACACATGGTTGTAGTATAATACTACGTGTTTATCTACATTCTTTGAGGAAAAACTAGAGTTTATCTAGTCATCCAGGGTGTTTAACCGCTGGGCTTGTGCGGGTTACTACGCGGCCGAATCTGGGACACACGTGTGCCGCTGGGGAGAGAGCACGGCGCGACGTGGAGCTAAAACTACACCCGGAGACCTGCGAGGTCAATCCAATCCAGCCGGAGCAGGTTCAAGATCACGCGGGCACGCGATGTTGACCGGAAACGGTGGTGTTACCGTGCGGTAATTCGTCAAGCCTGCACGGGCACGGCGTGCTTTGTGTGCACGCACACGTGAACCGGATAAAGTAAACCTGCGATCAGATGCGAGATGCGGCGGGGCTGCTGCGGCAGGACGCGCGCCGGGGGAAGCAGTTGACTTGAACTACTGGACGTGCGGTCCGGGAACCGCTGAGAGCAGGAGCAGCCAAGCATGGACAGCGAGTGAGGGGTCCGATAAGATGGTGGTTTATCTGAAATGTGATGACTGCAACAATATCGTATCAGACAGACTCTGAAGTCAGCCGCTGATGGTCTCTTCGTAGTATTTTCCATCTTTTGGAACAATGTCTCCCTGCATTACGAAGGGAGGTGCTGATATAAAACAAAAATATTACAGCACCGCTTCAATTTCTAACCCTGGGGGCACTCGTGTGGTACGGTTTCGTGAGGTGGACGCTCGCCGGAGCCTCGAGCCTTGACCGAGTCCACGACACGCAAAGGTGCTAGCAACGCCAGATTGGCAGGTCTTCAGCCAACCGGAGTGCCAGAATCAGGGCCGTCACCAAAGCACCGTCACCTCACTTAACCAGCACGCTTGATCCGAACGCAAAAGTGAAAAGCTGAGATGCTTGCCGCACCAGCACGCCCGCCGCCGGCGGCGAACCACGCACACATGCGATTCGCGCGTGCGCGTACGTGCGCGCCAGGGTTTTCTTAAAACTAAAGCCGCCACTTGCGCGCGAGGAGCTCACTTGTCCCGGTCCTCAAGTCTGCCGCGCCCGCGAACCAAGCCAAGCGCGCCTAAAAAGGAACCGCGTTTCTCTTGCCCTGCGCCTGAAACCGGAGACAGTTCGTGCGGTTGGACGGGGAGCCGAGTCGAGATAATCGTTCTCGCAAAACGGTGATCAGCGCGGGCGCTTGTCGATCCGCCATTGGAGAAGGAATCCACTTGTTTGAGGAACCTCAAGGCTGCGCCACCGCCGCGCATTCCTCCAGCAAGTGTTCAGCGGCCACTTGGTGCACCGCCGTCCATTCATGCATCTAAACCTCCTTTATACATCCCGTTCCATGCGTTCGAACCTGGTGATTGGGCGTACGCTTATTAGTTTTCTACAACTGCCATTGTTAAATCTACAGTACAGTATTGTTTAAGGCATGAACAGCTGTTTTAGCCCTCAGAGCAAGGGAAAGGCCGGTAGCTGGATATAAGGGCGTGTTCGTTTTCAGGGGTATAAATTTTAAAAGGGTCACATCAAAAAGAATTTTATTATTTAGAAGTATTAAATAAAGTTTAATTACAAAACTAATTGCAAAACCTCGGGTCTAATTCACGAGACGAATCTAATGAGGGTAATTAAGCCATGATTAGATGATGATTACTGTAGCATCACTGTAACAAAACATAGATTAATTAGGCTCATTAGATTCGTCTTGAAATGAGCATTCATCTGTCCAAAAGGTTTTGTCATTAAATTTTATTTAATGCTCCTAAATGATAAAATTCTCTTTCATTTTAGAGGTCTAAAATTTAGAGGGATGGAAACGAACACCCCCTAAATGGTAGTCTGAATTAACAATGCGAGTCCCATGATCTATCTTTGCTTACGTCCAGGATGGATGGATAATGTTTACATTATCTGCAGGGGGGGCACGATCTTATCCCCAGCTTGGTCGACGAGCGCTTTGTTGTTTTGTGGTTTGGGGAAAGTTTGCTTGCTGATCGATCGCTTCGAGCATATTATTGAAGCTGTGCGAGGAGAATTCTTAAGTGCCATTTGGCCAAGTTGCCGGCCCATTTGAGAGGTTACTAGTGTATAAGATAAAAAAAAAGTGTCAGTCTTGTTTACGCGTGTGCGCGTTCTGTTTGTTCACCTCACGGGTTCGTATTCCACCTTGTGGAGTAGATTATTGACGGGAATAAAGATGAGCGCCGACAGACATGTTGCCTTGGCTGAACAGAGACGTTTTTCAAATGGAGTACATTGGTTGCGGATCGATCGAGTGGTAACAAACAGTTGTATTTAAGATGTCTATTATTGGATAATCACGGCCCCCAAAAAAAGCATTGTCATGCTTGAGCAAGTATGGTTCCTGGAATCCATTTTTCTAAAAAAATGTTTCTTGGAATGGATTACACTGGTAGCAGATCGAGTAACGTGATTCGAAGAATTGGCCCAGAGTAGATTGCACTCTAGCATTTGGCCCAATAACGGCCCAGCTAGCCCACCATTTAAGAAACCCGTTTAATCACGTTACCTATTGCTATTGGTTATTGCAGCTTGCCGTCCAAAAGATATTGTACACGGGCTGAATCGTGTGCCTAATACACAGGCTGAATCGTGTGCCTAATACACGGTCTGGTCCACTCATAATTTCTTCCACAACACCATTCTCCGATGGCAGGCAATGGTGGCTGCCACGAGCCCTCCTACCAGTGTAGACGAACGCTGGTGCCGGTTCATCAATTAATTGATGGCTTGCGTTGTCGCCAATGGCCGATCCTCTTCCTATACTTTAGGGAATTGGTTCACGATGGCGTCGGTAATTGTCATTCGCAGCGGTAACACATGCGTCGATGTTGGTGACACTAGTGGTTAATTCCCCTCCTATACTCTGGGGTTTGGGTCACTCCGGGGATCATCTAAAATCACATCAATCTATCATCTTAATTCAACTATTTACCAAAAAAAACATCAATCTAATCATATAATTCTGATTAAGGGAACATAGTAACCCTACAACCCTAATTCAGATTAAGGGAAGACGATGAGAAAACCCTGCATTCCCAACACGGAAGGAAGCAGAACATGGTGCTAGGTGCCTCACCTTTCAAGTGGCTTCAAAATGCAGTGAGATTGGTCGACGAGGAGTCGGGGCAAAGGGACCGATGGCTAGACGGCGTCTCGTGTGATTGACATGCTTGTGGAAGAAGCACTTTGAGGATGACCAACCATGTCACCGCAGTTTGCCATTGAACGAGGGCACCACCCAGGAAGTCGATGCCGTGCCATCCATGTGTGACCACTGACCACGCCGCCTATTGGTGGCCAAGTTGCGTCAGATGTGGATGAAGCCTTTCTCAACGACCAACTCGGGGAAGGCTGCCGCTGCCTAGATCTTGGAGAAGGACGCCACCTGCCACGCCTGGATGCTCAGAGAAGGCCGCCAACTGGATGCTGGAAGTGGCAGGAGAGGAAGAGGGCAGTGGTTGTGGAGAGCGAGAGAGGGAGCGGCTGCGCCGAGGAGTCTGAGGAGGGGGGAAGAGAGATACGTGAGGGATTAGGGTTCGACTGCGATTATATAACCTGAGGATGTGATCCAGACCGTTAGATCAATCTTGTAGCTAGGTGATACAACTTTGATGAAATGACCCTGTCGTACAACTCTTATACGATGCAAACGCTTACGAAAAATATTGTGATGATGATCAAGCTAAGCTTTGGGGCAAGTATGGAATAATGGGACCATGGATGTGATATCTAAAAAAAAAAAAAAAAAACTGCTAGGTGTTGCCAACAGGGTATTGCAGTTCGAAAACGGTGCATGCTCGCCTTCAACGACACTCTGTCAAGTAGCAGCAAAACTTCCCCCGTTGGAGGGGTTCCAGACGTTATGTGTTCGTATCGATGTCATGTTCGACGCACGGCAGGAGGACAAGGCCGTGGCAGGATCTCGTGACTGCGGAAGACAACCGCTTGTGGCAAGTGCCCAGTCTCTCATGATCTTCTGGAACGGCTTGAAACGGTGAGGCCAGTCCAACCTGCTCTTGTCGTTACTCCGCTGGAAGGGGTGGCCCTGTAACAGATGTGTGACCTGATCAAGGCGTAGAACAGCCGAGAAACGCACACTAGAACCAGAGGAGGTACGTCAGCCGGACACGCGCATACGATGATTTAAACACAACTTGGTGGAACGGCTCGCACGATTAGTGAAGCCTTGATTATTTTGTAAACACAAGCACCGTTGGCGTAGTAGCATGTGGGCAATGCATCTTGACTTAATTCCTACCAAACACTACTAGAATCAGCTAAGCTCTCTAGTGTCAAATACACTCGGGGAAACTGATATAACACTCGGGACAAACTTGGAAACAACACTTGGTGGCCTAGAGTCGGGGAACTCGGTTTCTCCCGAGTGTTTTCTGTTAACACTCGACGAATAAAAATTAAGGCGAACCATGGTGGCAGCAACAATATTCTTTTGTGAGAGCATTGAATACTTTGATATCTTGTAAAGAATTTGCCATTTCATCTTACATAGTTTAAATGATCGCTCGATAACATTCCGAGTAAATGAATGCACCCGATTGAACTTTTCTTTTGGAGTATTGGGTTTCAATGTTTCATACCTCGACGCCATTCGGGCAAGCGACAGCAACACTAATGATATTGCCAAAACACTTTCGCAGATCGTCCTCATTTTGCAGGCCTAATTTCCTGATTTTCCCACAACCAGATATATTGTCCTAAAAAAATGCAACATACCCACATGAGTATGAATGACAAAATAGAATTAAGGGATAAATAAAGGAAATTCTTGTGCGTACGACCGGATTGTTCGACCCGACCGTCCGACCAGTGCAAATGAATTTGTAACCGCTGATGCTCCCAGCCAATTTGTGTTGGTCGTACTTCTAGATCGGACATGCCAGAAGTATGTATAGTGGTGCTCATAATATAGGACAACTGACACCACTTACGGCTTTATCTTTCATCCACCCCTCGCCAACCATGGCAATGGTGCCTTTTATTGGACACCAACCTGATGAAGTACTCGAGTGGCCTCAACATTCCAAACAATATCCAGCATCTAACCAAGTGTCACAAGAACTCAGCTTAACACTCCATTTTTACAAATCTACAGCTAACTATTTCAGATAAAAAACAAACAAAAAAAAGAAAGAAATTACGTAGTGTCTGACCTTGGCTTCCTATGTTGAGTGCGGAGGAGGAAGAGCAGACGTCCGGTGTCGGGAACGGTCGGCGGGGCGAGAGAGAAGCGGTTTGGGGCGGCCCCGCGTCAGAGACAGCGCATGGAAGAGGCGCGGAGCTGCCGCTTTGGCGGCCGAATCCGCGTGGAAGGGTGGCGGCTAGGGTTGCAGCACTTGAGCGTGTGAGCGAAAAGAAAGGGCGAGCCACGGTGAAGACATGAAGGGGGAGGGGGGGGGGGGGTAGAAAAAGAGAAAATTCCTTGTAAGGCCTTAAAACAAATGGAGTTGCCTCCTATAGCCCTCCTAGAATCGAACCTCCTTGTGGGGCCCAAAATCAGTTTTGAGTTTCCTCCATGGCCTTTCCGTTAGTTCTTGCCATTAACGGTGTTAACTAGCGCATAAAAGTACCATCTTACCCTAATTCGAAACAGACTTCATTTGCGTTTCTACCCCTAGTTTGGTTCTCAATTGTGATTTACCCTTGATTTTAACTTTGCAATTTTACCCTTTTTTTTGAAAATGAAGCGTGCCTTTGCTCGGGGGGGGGGGGGGGGGGGGGTGGTTAAAATCGCAATATTTTTATCGCAATTTTTTCTCTTAGTATGGGTAAACTTTGTCTTGGTTTTGAATGTCTTGGGCTAAATCGCAAACCCTCAATTTCATGGGTAAAATCACAATCGGAAGACAAATCACGGGTAAAAACACAATAGCTCATAAAAAAGTGTTAATGTGACTTTTACCCTCTAGTTTTATTAACACCGTTAAGTGCAAGAACTAACGAAAAGAACATGGAGGGAACTCAAAACTGATTTTTGGCCTCACAAGGAAGTTCAGTTCTCGAAAAGCCCACAGGAGGCAACTCCATTTATTTTAAGGCCATAAGGGATTTTGTTTTTGGTGTGACTAGTAGCATTTGCAGGTAAATAGTTATAATCTCCGCGTCTAAATTTGTTTCGCTTGCCACCATGGAATGTAACACATTCGTCCAGTGGGACTGAGGAATCAAAGTTTCTATCCAAAAATATCTCGGTAAGAAAGATGATACAGATGCACTATGTACCAAGGAAGGATTATCCTCAATGGCACCAGCCTATGTGGGCTTGCATTCCCAGCATCTCTGCTCGTAGTCAATGTGTTTACAACACGACCCATGGGATAGAGGAGCTGTCGGTGGATATGGAGGGATTTTTTTTATTATTTAAACCATTTTTAGATAATATTTTAATAATAGACTGTATCAAACTATATTTTCAGAATCTAGACTATTTAGTCGCGTCAATTCAATTGGCGTGACTAATAATACAATCGCGCCACTTCAAACGGCGCGACCAATGCCACGTCAGAAAATAAATCTACGTAAATCACACAGTCGCGCCAACTTGATTGGCGTGACAAACCTACTTGTCACGCCACACAGCTTGGCGTGACCAGCTGAATGCTTTGCGCCGCTGACTCGCTGGCAACTGACCTTGTGCGCTGTGAACACGGTAAAGGAAAATTCCAAAGTACCGTGCGGTACTGAGGCTACACACTGCAGTGGCACCACAAAAGGCTGATGCCTTTTTCAGTTGGTAGGTCCCACCACAATAGTTTTGCCGATCCATGGCGTTCGGGAGGAATAAATAATGGAAGACATATGGTTCGCCGCTCTGGTAAATAAACTTAGGTCGGTTACAATATATAGGACGTTTACATGTTCTAAAGAAATAGAAATCCCGAGGCGAGACATGAGTCACATTTTTAAGATACGGAGTAATATACTTCCTCGGTCTATAAAAAAGATTGCACTAATTTTTAAATCTTGTTGTATAAGATGCACTAATTTTTATCATGTACATAACATGATTAGTGAACATTGCTATTAACAAGGGTGGCTGATTTACATGTGAGTACTAGTGGGTTGCGGCTCAAACAACATAAAAGTTGCAACTAAAAAATAATGGCAATGAGCACTCTCTTCGTCCCTAAATATAAGGTTTTTTTGACTTTCAGACATCACGTTTGACCATCTGAATTTTAAGGTGAGCTCGCGGAAGTAGGGGCGCCTCCGATCCAATTACTTCATCTGAATTTTGAGAACCAAATGGAGCCAAAGATATATGGCCAGTACATCCCGTTTTACCATCTGGATCGGCACGAAAGAACCTTAATCTCGTGTCAACGTAAATATCAAACGAGTGTAAGTACCGACCACGTATCAGAGAAAATAATTCACCCAATCGATCAAAAATTTGTGAGGAATACAAGAAATCTGTGAGGAATACTTTGTTCAAGGTGTCGCCATGGAGAAAAGAATCTGGCTCAGCGGGACCCAGCAACCTGCCAAGAAAGCACTGCCACCGTTGTCATTCCTCAATATTTCTCTCACTTGCGTGTGCTTTGCCTTTGCAGGCTGCTACGGCCAGGTCTGGTCATGGCTCGGCCCGAGGGTCACCACAAGAGCGCACATGGAATGGACAGGACAGCACGTCTCCAAAGCGCGCAACGAATTGGCCACCTGATCACGCCACACAAAATGGAGTTACAATTAGTTTAGTCACGCCGATCAATATGGCGCGACTGTGTGATCTACGTGGACTTATTTTCTGACGTGGCACTGGTCGCGCCGTTTGAGGTGGCGTGATTGTATTATTAGTCACGTCAATTGGATTGGCGCGACCAAACGGTCTAGATTCTGAAAATATAATTTGATGCGGTCTATTATTAAAATATTATTTAAAAATGGTTTAAATTAAAAAAAATTCATGTGGAGGTGGTTTTGTAGCCTGTTAGGTGGGAAGGGAAGAAAAGATTGAGGTTCCGTTTGAAACTTAAGAATGAAAAACAATGGAATGAGAAAACAATTGCGTAGGAGCTAAAAAAACACATGAATAAGGAAAGTGAGAAAACTACATGAATAAATAAAAAAGGAATGGAGAACTTTTGATGTTTGGATTGCAGAATATTCTAAGTGCATGGGCTTCTGGCTGAAAAAGGCCGCATGGGCTGCATCCTATGCTGGGCAGCCCAAATGGGAAGAATTATGTTGTTTCGCAGAAAGACCATGGATTTGTTTTTATTTATAGAGAAAAAAATACGAAAAGTCTATTGCACGTCTCTACGCGCGTACCATGCGGCCCGGCCCAACAGCGAGGGGCAGCGAGCGGGGCGAGCAGCCGGCGCGTCGCCGGAGGTGAGGGAGGGCGGCCGGGTTAGGGTCCGGGGTTGTCGAGGGGAGCCGGGGGGCCATCACCATCGCTGGACATAGAAGGAGGGGGTTCGGGGGCGGCCGTCGCGACCCGGCGGTGGGCGGCGGTGCGGCGAGACGGCGGTGGCGCCGCCGGAGCCGCGGGCGGCAGGAGGGCGGTGGGCGGGGTAGGCAGCAGGGGCGTCTCGTCGGAGAATTTAGCATGGGGGCGGTTGGGGGGCGGCGCGGCGCCGCCGGCCGCCGGTGGTGGCGGCGGGTGGGGGAGGGGCTCGTGCGGAGGGCGCCGACGTCGCCGGGGATGGCGACGGAGGCGCAAGGGCGGGGCGCGTCGGGGCGGGGGCGGCTGCCGCCGTCGAGGAAGACGACCGGACCGGCTGTCGAACACGTGGCGTACGTGGAGGCGGGATGCGCGTCCGTACGCGCGTTAACCGCTCCCAAAGAAATATTCATTAGATCCTGGCCTCAAAGTTAGGAAGTTTGGTTGAGGCGACGTAGCCAGCTTATCTAGTGTTCACGATATCCGGGCAAACATGCGTAGTATAGTCATCCTTAATGAAAGAATGTGTATCATGAAAAAAAAACCGGCCGGCGTCAAGGCTGCTTGCTGGCCGCAGCTAGGCGCTAGCGCGGCGATGATGGTGGATGCTGCAGGCATGCTTCGGTAGTCAACCAATAACCTGAGGCCTGATGCGGATTTGCATTAAAAACCAATGGACGAGGCGAAAGTCGGCCAATCGGAATCTTGGAAACGAGAAACTATTAATTTTTTCCTCCCAACTCCAATCTTTCATGAATCCCAAGCATATTCCTCTTCTTTCAAGGAGCTTCAAAATCTCCCCTTCATATTCGTAAATACTAGTACTCCAGAGTACATGACCATGGATTAGTGTGCTAACAACATCCTCAGATTTTGATTACGAAGATAAGAGAACAATGGCTGGTGACCAGGAGGAGATCGTACAGCAGCAACGGCGGCAGGAGCACGGCTGCGGCGGTGAGTCGAACGGCAAGGATTACGCAGACCCACCGCCGGAGCCGGTGCTCGCCACGTCCGAGCTTCGGCGGTGGTCGCTGTACCGCGCTGCCATCGCCGAGTTCGTGGCCACGCTGCTGTTCCTGTACGTGGCGGTGGCCACGGTGATCGGGCACAAGCGCCAGTCGTCGGACTCGCCGGACCCGTGCGGCGGCGTCGGCGTGCTCGGCATCGCGTGGGCCTTCGGCGGCATGATCTTCCTCCTCGTCTACTGCACCGCAGGCATCTCCGGTGAGTGCTGCTGCTAGCTCGACGAGACAAGCACTGTTGTTCAAAGTTCAGTCTCGTGGTCGCTGACGCGTGTATCGTGTCGCTTGTGTTTGTGTGTGTGTGTGTGGCGCGTGGTGTGGGGGCCCCAGGCGGGCACATCAACCCGGCGGTGACGTTCGCGCTGCTCCTGGCGCGGAAGGTGTCGCTGCCCCGCGCCGCGCTCTACGTCGCCGCGCAGTGCCTCGGCGCCGTCTGCGGGGTGGGGCTCGTCAAGGCGATTCACTCGCCGGGACACTTTGAGAGATTAGGCGGCGGCGCGAACGTCGTGGACGACGGGTACGGCAAGGGCACGGGGCTCGCAGCCGAGGTTGTGGGCACGTTCGCGCTCGTGTACACCGTCTTCTCCGCCACGGACGCCAAGCGCAGCGCGCGGGACAGCCACATCCCGGTGAGTGTGACCAGTCGACGCGTCAAGTTTTGAAATCTCCCTTTTGTTTTGGTTTATCAATGGAAGGTTCTGCAGATCCTGGCTCCCCTGCCGATCGGTTTTGCGGTGTTCGTGGTGCACCTGGCAACGATTCCTATCACGGGCACGGGCATCAACCCGGCGAGGAGCTTCGGTGCCGCCGTCGTCTACAACCAGGCCAAGGCATGGCACGATCAGGTAGTTGCTAATCCATGACCAAACACCAATTAGCCAAAAACATTTTTGTTCATTACATGGAAAAACTTATCACCGGGCTCGAATAACATAATTTATGAAATTCGGTAGAGAACTAAGCCAGGAAAAAGCCATCTTCCGAAAATATAATGGAATTGTTTTTACCACGAATTAATAATTTCTTCTGCAGTGGATCTTTTGGGTAGGCCCTCTCATCGGGGCCGCCATTGCCACGCTCTACCATGAGTACATCCTGCGAGCAAGCGCTCTCAAGGCATTGGGCTCTTTCAAGGCTGGGTAGGGAGCAAGTCCTTGGATCAAGCGACGATCGGCCATGCCTGGAGTGAAGCGCGCTCAAACAATGGGCTCAGCTGAAGAATCATGATCGCCGCCTTAAAAGATGCACAAAACAGTCTTTTCGTCCCCCTCTTGGATCACGCAGTCGGCAGTCCCTGCCTGCATTCTTGTTTCTCTAGATCTCTTGGTTTCCTCTTTCTATTGGCAGTGTGCGCGCTTACTTTTGAGAACTATTAATATGTTGCACGCCTACTTGTACCAATTAATCCTTTGTGAAAATGAGCATTTGATCTCCCTGATGCCTGAAGGCTGAAGCACACTGAAATTTTTGCAGTCAGAACTGCAGAATTAGTACAAGAAAGGGGAAGACGTTGCGATGAATTCTGCATAAGCTATCGCAATACATTCAGGTTCTGAGACTTACGTACAGGCACATAGTAGTAAGCAATAAAACCAGAAGCGGCAAACAGCCATTTCGGTACATCCTTTCCCCCTTATCCCTGCTTCTCCAACAAAAAGGGGCAATGATATAATGTAAACCATGCTTCCATGGGCATGATTACCCGGAAATTTAAAAAATTCAAGATTCCACCAGCATTCATTCAGTACAAGATTCCAAACAACATTCCGTCATTCTGCATCCAGCGAACTGTGCCAATTGTAAAACATATTTGCCTGACAGTTAAGCAAAAGATACATCGGCGTACTCATCCTCCGGAAAGGTTCCAAATAATATTCGTATCCGTATAAGGCTCTTTCTGCTCCTTCTGAAGAGTGGCTACAAGTATAACAACACATTCAGACTGGTTCAGAATTGCAAACTAGCAATGTCTCGGGATGGTCCCCGGAGGCAAAGCACTACCTACGTGGAAAAGATGGAGTAAAGGTGACGGAACGTGGGGCACGGCCGCATGGAGGCTCGGCACGCCTGTTCAATTGCTCGCGGCAGCAGCGTCGTCGAATCGATGGATTTGGCACGGCAGACGGCGGTGCGCGCGGCGTTGTTCTAGCGCAGGCAGCAATCATGGTGCGCTGGTGCGGCATGGTTGGACGGGCCAAGATGGGGAGGTTAAAATCATGTCCTCTGCTGCATCGCTGCAGGTGTTGCTTGTGCTTTTCTCGGCCTTGGGCCCTTGCCTGGTTTTAACAAGTGCCAGTTGGAGCCTGGATGGTGAAAGCAGCTGGACTGGATGATTCAGGAATGGTACTAGTGCAATACTATAAGGCTTAGAATTTCAGGACACAAGGATGTCAGGACACAAGGAGTAATGAAATTGTGGATTCGACTTAGATCAAGGAGTGGTGTACCATGCATTTTAGGAATTTTTGTGTTTAACGAGACTAATTGCACTGCTGCCTGCTAATTGTATGTGCCTATAAATTTTATCTTGATTCTTGAAACTTGTTGGCCATATATAGTCATTAGCCGTTAATAGCGTCATTGAGCTATAGTGGCAAGTCTTCAAAAATTGAAAGTGCAGTAGTATTTTTAAGGATCCGAGAGCACTTTCTTGATTGCCATGATCCATCCTACACAAACTGATGACTAATGCCTACTCAAAATCAAATTCAGTTGCCTTCATTAAGGAGTCCGCTAATAGACCGAAGTCCTCTGTGGCAAAGAATGCTTCCATCATTAGCAGCCCGAAAGCGAACAGAAAGCAAACGAAAAGTTGGTTAAAAGGCATGTTTGTAAAACAACAGTTTTCTGAAACACATGTTGGGAAGCGTATCATTGAGCCCCTAGCTAGTCTGAATAATCAAGATTAGTTAAGGATGTGTCTCACTCCCGCTGTCTCAGCTCCCCCCATGGATATCTTCTGCACCTGGAGCTAAAGCTCTGCCGAAACATCATTCCCTCTCTTCACACCTCCCCATCATTCTGCTCCCCTTTCAAATTGCCACTACAAGAATTGCAGTAGAAGCAAAGAATCGCGCACCTTTGTTTGTTTGCTTACTCCTGCGTCCTCTATATAAGCACAGAGAATTCAAGCTTGAATTCACCTGCAAACGTTTGTAACCGAGATAAAAGTTCCAGCTCCAGTTGAAGGTGCAACTCGAACCATGGCTAGGATCATGGCAATGACGGCGGCGGTGGTGGTGGTGGTGGCGCTTCTGCTTCTGCCACTCGGCCAGGCCGAGGAGAGGCCCACGGAGGCGCACCCGCACGGGCTCCCTTTCGAGAGCCCGCTCGCGCTGTCCCCGGCGGCGTACGACTTCTTCCACCCCAGCGCACGCCGTGAACGGGCGCGGCAAGCGCACGGCGCGGCGCCGGCGCTCGCGCCGCGCGGGCAGCAGCAGCTGCGGGAGTCCGTGGTGAAAGGAGCGTCCGCGAGCGTGGCGAGGGCGGACCAGGAGGAGGGCGGCGTGGCGCCCGTCAGTACGGCCCGTCGCGGCGCTTTCCGGGCAGGAAGGTTGGCCGGCGTGCTCGCTGGAGCCGCGGCCGTGGCGCTGGTGGCTCTCGGCGTGGCGTACGCCGTGGCGCGGCGCAGGGGGGCGCGCGGTGGCGCGGAGGCGGCGGCGGCCGCGCCCAAGTCGAACGCGTAGTGGGCCAATGTGAGAGTTTGGGTTGAGTAGCTTTAGGTGGGCCTAGAGAGTTGGGCCGGGAGGGGTACTACTGTTTGTGTAAATTTGGAATGCTTGATGGTGTCGAGGCCTGTCTGTTTCACTCAAGACTACCAAAAAAAAAAGACTTTATAATCGGAAAGTTTAACGCGTGTGCGGCTCGGCCCAGTCCACGCACTATTGAAGGGGACAGTGCAAGCAACTTGAAGCCGGCAATGGCGAATGTCTCTGACAATTCTCTTTGGTGTTCCGATTGTTATAACACTAGTTTCTATTGAATTAGGAAAGGAAGTTTTAGAAGGATTTATCCGAGTCCTAGTCCAAGCTGTGAGCAATTTATCAAAGGAATTCCTATCCTAGAAGGAAAGAGGACATCTCTCCCGAATATAAATAGTGGAGCACCCCCAGCTATGTAACCACCAGTTTATTCAGAATAATAAAGAGAAAGGCTCCACCCTACATTGTGTATTGCCTCTTGTCTACTTTGTGTATTGTTCTTCCTCGTCGGCAACGTGACGCTACTATGCCTGAGCACCAGATTTTTTTCTTTTCTTTTTTATGACTGAAAACCAAGGTGGAACCTGATTTACACACCCTGTTTGTGTAAATTTTTATGGGCCATCCCAACCTATTACTATTCACCACAGATAGCATGTGGGTAGCCAATGAGTATCCATACATAATGGGTGACATAGAGTGCAACAAATTATCCGCCAAAAATGTCAGCGACAAAGAAATTTGGTTGTGGTGGTGTCTGGTTAGGAATATCGATCTCACATTGTATGCATCTCAACAAAATTGCTCGACTTACAGAAAACATTGTATATAGATGAATTTGGTCTTTCCTTGCTTGAGAAGGCACCCATACCAACAACACTGCTGGTGCATTAATTTCTTTATTATATATCTCTTAATAAACATATTATCAAACACAAGAGTCGATTTTTCTACCCTTTGGAACACTAGTTATGTGTAAAAACTACTTACTTTTGAAAACTTATAATGTTCTTGCTAGAATGCCCATCCATACAATGATGAGTAAAAAGCTTCAATTTGTTATTTCCAAAAGATATGTATTACTTGGGTGTAATAGCTTGCATAGAGGCGACAAATGCTCCTCAAGACGATTGTGCTTATGGTTTTCTAACCTAGTTTTGCAATGGCACATGTTTATGTATAAAACAAGTGATCTTGTCTCCTAAACTTCAGTGGCTCTTAATCTTCTCTCCCAAGAAACTCTTTGTGATGTTGTCTTTGTCTACTCCATTTGATGTGTTTCTCGCCTTTTCAATTTGACATGGTGTCGGACCCCATTTCTGGAATCCACGTGTTTACCGTACCAATCCCTGGATCAGTAGTTGGTACACACAAACAAAGTGTTCCATTGCACATACACGAGTACATATTACATAATCATGGTCTTAAGTTACAAACCAGGCAGGGGCTAGCATACTAGCCGGAAAGCAACAAACTTGAAAGGGAAACACACTATAAACACCGCAGGCAAACTTGAGCAGACGTCGACCCTACTCGTCATTATCGTCACCAACGTATTCTCCTTCTTCTTCTTCTTCCACTGAAGGGATAGCAGCAAGAGTGAGTACATAAGGTACTCAACAAGCCCTACTCTACTCAAAGGTATGTATACATGCATACTTGGTCTTATCAAGGAAAAGGTTAAATGGTTCATTTGCAGTAAAAACCTTTTATGCAAGGTTTAGCAGACAAGGAATATAGGTAAAACATAGAAGGTTGATAGTCATATTTTAATTGGTTGGTCCTGGGGGAGAATGAATCAATCCCGCCAGTTCCCAAGTTTTAGTTGGGCCTTCCGACCTCATTGGTCATAATGACCCGGCACACATGCCATCATTCCCAAAACACGGGCGTCTATACACCCACTCACACATCAAGGAATAAAGGTGGCTAATCAATGTGAACTCATAACATAGATGTGCCATGTGCCGTGGCAACGTCCAATCGATTGAATTTTACTCTGCAGAGTTTGTACATCTTTCCCCATAGGCTATGCACTCTTGCGCGGAGAGTAACATAACGCCTTATCCATCTTCTCCGAGTAGTCCCACAGCCCACCACGACGATTAGGAGCACCCATAATAACAATAAAGGTGAGCGACACCATTGGTCAAGAGATGCGGGTATTCACGCCCGAGATTCACATTCACTTTGCTCCTAATGACCGTTTGCTACTACCAGCCACCAGGTGAAACTTGCTTGCAGTAGTACCAAGAAGGTAGGAAAAGGTCCTGCCCATTCAGGTTCTATGGTTGTACGGTGAATCATCATGCTTACAGTCACAAGAACCGGTCCTTATATGGCCGAGCAAGCGCCAAATCCCACACTAGGGGTCAAACACACCATCATCAAAACACCAGTGGCCTTGCTCGCAGTCCACCCATCCTATCACCATTCACACCCTAGCTTGTTGCTATTCCTATCCCATATATGAACACACACCACCAAACTTATTTTAACGCATTTCCAAAAGTAATTATGTGAATAAAGGTGTGGCAATGTAGGAACATTGTAGGGGTCCTAAGCATATTACTAGTAGCAAGGTAATTACGCAGCATTTAAATAAAAGAATATTAAATGACAGCGTATCCTAGGGTTAACAAGGTAAAGATAAAACAAGGGTAGACAAGGACTAGATATTAACGCCTAAGTAACAGACATCAATATCAATAGACAAGTAGGACAATAGCTACTCAATCAGTAAAATAACAATCAATGCATAGTAATATGGGCGGCCATATAGGTGCGATGCAAAAACAATAGGATCAATCATGATCAAGGAACAGTAGAGCTTGCCTTCGAAGTCGGGGTCAGATTCCTCCTCGTATCCCTCGATCTTGGGGTCGTCTTCGTGCTCCTCGTGGTCTACACGTATTTACGTTACGTAAATACTAGCGCATAAATAAAATAAACCAAATGAAATGAAATAAAGATTCAAATAAGAACCAAATAAATTAAAACAGATAGATCATAGGGGTGTTTGGAGAAACTAAGGGTAGAAATGGATTCTACAGGTCATTTCCTATTTTCTAGGATTTTTAGGGATTTTTCCTAAATAAGAAAAGGCTCGGAATAAGTTTCTGTGTGCACTGCTCGTGTGGCGCTAGCATTTTCTGTGTGGCTGTGAGGCTGACAGCTGGGACCAGGATGTCAGTGACTCAGGGTTCACGGGCTCACGGTGGACCGGGCCCGCGTGACGTGTGTGTGTGTCTATGGTCCACTGGACCGGGTGCACGCAGGAGAGCGGCAGGGGCTGGCGCGGCGGCGCGAGAGGAGTGCGCGGCGGTGCTCGCCGGAGAGCTCGCCGCCGGCGTCTCTGCAGCTTGGAGGGGAAAAAGGTGTTGCCGTGGGGGTAGCTGGCGACGTGGCGGAGCGGTGGGACATGACGTGCACGGGCGGCGATGACCGGTGCGGCGGTGACGGCTCACTGGAGTTACCGCGGCGGCGGCGTGAAGGCGGGGATGTGCGCGCAGTGGTTCTCCTGATGTTTGTGTTAGTGCGTTGTGTGCGCGAGAGCGCGGCGAGTGTGTACGGCGCGATGTCGTGGCCAGACGCGCTTGTGGCGGCGGCCGGCGTCGAGCAGAGGCGGCGGTGCTCGGTGCACGCATGACTGCGGCCCGAGTCTCGGTGAATAGTGATGTCGAGGAGGTAGGTGAGGTGGAGATCTACGCGATAGGCTAGTGGGTTGAGGAAGAGGTTGCTCGTCGGCGGCGAATTTGGCGGTGGCCGGAGATGAGGAAGAAAGGGGAAAAGAAGAAATTGGAGGGCAATAAGGGTGGAAGCTCACCGTGGATTGCTCGTGAGAGCGCGGTGAGTGCAAATGGAGAGCTGGAGGTGTTTAAATAGGGGCGCGGCTAGCCGGAGCAGTGAGAACGCGGCTGCGGCGGCGAGGACGCGCGCGGGCACGCGCGGGAGGATAAGCGCGAGGCTGCGGCATTGGAACCCGGGGCGTGGCGTGGAGCTGGAAGTCGCGGAGGCAGGGAAGCTGCAAGAAGCTCTGACAAGCGGCGACGAGCAGCTCGCAACGTTCATACGGCGACGATGCACAGCGGGTCAAGGGCGGCGACGCGGTGCGGATTGCGGGTGCGCAGGCTTTGCAGGGCGCAGGCGCGGAGAGCTGACCTCGCGGGCGCTTGGCGGCGGGGAGCGGCGGCGCGACACGCGGCTGCAGCGTGGCGGCAGGTGGACGACGACGCGCGTCCGCGCGTTCGTGGGCCGGGCTGGGCTAGTCCCGGAAAGAGAGAAGTGCGCGCGGCCCAAGGAAGAAGGAAAAGAAACGGGCCAGGGAGATGTGGCCCAGGTGCTCGGAGGGAAAGAGAAAACGTTTAAACTTTTCCAAATTCGGTGAAAACCAAATGAAATTCAAATGAACTCCAAATTAGCTCAAATAAATTCGAATAAAATTCATAAATTCAAATCTTAAGTCTAGCAACCATGTTGGCAAGTTCCCTTTTTATTTCCTTTCCAAAATTCCCTCTTTTCTATATTGTTAACTTATCAAAGTTTTGAAGTTTTATTTTCAAAAATTCTAAATGCGATCCTAAATTCTAGGAAATTTTCCAGGGGTGATTTTCAGTAATTGCATTGTTAAAATTTGGGATGTGATACATGGTCATTCCCCAAGTTCAAAAATCCGGCTACGTTATATAGTGGATAAGGTTCTAAGAAAACCGCTCTCTCTTCGCGATCACATCTTGAACTCAATTGGTATCCTACTCCTATTTGTCTTCCACTAAGAATTTTTTCATCTATATAATCGTACGGTAACCATATCTCTGATTAAGTATATAGATCTTTTTACCATCCCAATTTCTTTCTATTATGACCTAATAACCTCATATAAATTTTCTACCTTCTGAGAAATCCTATGCACAAACCCCACGCCGCTTATGACCATCACCGTAGTTCCTCTTCTATTGTAGAGCTTGAGTATAAACTAGTTGACATGCATGATCGAACACTTTTATTTTCTTTCGAAAAGGTATGAGCAAGTTTGCTAGCATAAGTGTCTTGGAACATTGCGGCATTCAAGTTTTGTTCCTAACTGTTTTTTATCTTGACACATGACTTTCAAATAATAATTAAATAGCCTCATCTTGCATTGTGGTCAACATGGTGCTTATGTGTATTCTTAACAATCAACATGTATTGATGAAGAATATGAGCAACCAACAAGTGAAAATAAATAATTAAAAGCTCGTACAACAATGAACTCAAGTAGTTAACATTGTTATATTAAAAAAACTAACATCTCCAAATAATTAGCGCCCTCTCATATGACTATCAAAAATTTTGTAGCCTAAGTTAGTCTTGTAGCAACACAAATATCTTTTATCTAGAAACACCTTTAGGGTGTAAAGCTTTACATGATTTTATATGTTATTTTTTATTTCCTTTATTACAATATTGTACAAGTATCATACCTTGATGTGATCGTAATCACATTAGTTACATGTTTTCTTTACAACATAATATTTTGGAGAAAACATTATGGTATAGTATGACCTATGAAAAGAAAGAAAATCAGTCAACTATATGGATTCTTGCCAATGCCAATTGCTTGGGAAATTATGACATGAGAAGTGCTTTCTTGAGTTGCTTATGTAGTTGCACATATATTATACTTTTACTTTTCAAATGAGCTTAATGAACTACTTTTAGTTATATATGCTACTTGCTTAGCATCACCACTAAGGAAGTAATTCTATTACTATGCGTATATATAGTAGAGTCTAGAGTCTCTAGACTCTAAAAGAGAACTGTTTGCAAGTTTGTGGGAATGCACATGCGTCTTCATTTTTATCTATTTAAAGAATAAAGTTACATGGACTTGAATGTTCTAGTTCTAAATATTTTCTTAGCACTATCGGCTGCTATGTGTATTTGTTTGCCTTGTGTTTCTACATCTCTTCATTCACTTCGGGCACTGGTGCTGATATGAGGTGGAATGCGTGTACCACCACAAGAGCTTTTGTGAGATCAATGATTCAATAGTGCTCTATTCGTATTACACTACTTCGACAACTTTTTTTCAGCTCAAAATGGATCAAAAGTGTCATCCTAACGACGTCAAAAATTTAAAACCAGAAGAGGATAAAGCTACTAGGACTAGGAGGTTCCAGATGGGCTAGAGTGCAGTTTGAAATCTAATACAGCTACATGTTAGAGATATGCGCAAATGACTAGTGGTATAGGGCACTGTAAGTTGTGAGGCTTGGCATCACGAGTAGTTTGTGCATCGTTTTATTTGTGAGTAATTAATCGGCTTCCGGCAGGGGAGGTGAGAGCTGGGCATATATCATCATGTCGAGACCGCATGGCGCCACTGTGTTCGCCTTCCTCTGCCAGTACCAGCCGTTAAAAGGTTCGTTCAATGACAATGAGCCTATCGTGCTATGCTTGGCCAGTTTGGCAACGGCGCTACTTGCCCTAGCTAGTATGAATAAACGGATTAGTGAAGGATGTGTCTCACTCTCGCTGTCTGAGTCCCCATGGATATCTTCTGCAACTGGAGCTAAATCTCTGCCGAAACATCACTCCCTCTCTTCACATCTCCTCATCATTCTGCTCCCCTTTCAAATGCCACAACAAGAATTGCAATAGAAGCAAAGCCTCGCGTACAGTGGCGGAGCTGGAGTAGAAATTAAGGGGGGGCCGACTAAACACCATAAAAAATTTTAGGTTCCAAACATTGGCCAATCGCACCATGTTTTCACAGTTAAAACACGCTAGACACAAAAACCAGTACCCTTAAAAAAAGAAGACACAAAAACCAAGTTTACAAGAAAGGAGTTAATAGATCTTGCTTTTCATTTCGGTGATACTGCCCTTTGCTTCACTGCATCAAAATAATTGATTCTATCATGACCTTAATGGCAACTTCTCACTCAATATACAGTACAAGTACCAAGGGTTCGTCACAAAAATTATATGGAGTACGTACTAAATAATCTCTTAGAAATCTCATCTTCCATTTTGTTACAACTTAAAAAGATTAGGCCACAATTGCAGCAAAAATATGTCACCAGTGTCAAGTTATAGACCTAATTTCTTGCATAATTAGGAGATAAGATCATATATAAGAACTGCTCATGCCTTCAGGGATCGCTTAGATTCATTTGATTCGATCGTTGGATGCGAGAAGTGGACGGACCGTTGTGATGTTGTCTATTGCCGGCAAGGCTGACTCAAAGCCGACATCCATCGTCTTGACGATCCCACAGTGGAACCCTGGAGCCAGCGCTCGACGAGGCGGCGTGAGGGCGTAGCGGGTCCGCGTCGCGTCTGCGTGAACCGAAAGGCGAAGGGATCGTCAAAGACGGTCGACATCCAGAACGAGTACGCCGGGCTGTTTCTTTGTAAGTTGTGCCTAGCCTATACGTGATTAGTTACTGGGCTGCTTCTACGTGAACGCAGGGCTGACGTGATTACCGGGGGCCATCAAGAGAGGGTACTTAGGAAATTTACCGGTATTAGGGGGGGCCATGGCCCCTGCCGGCCCCCCTTCAGTTCCGCCACTGCTCGCGTAGTGCTGCAAGCGGGGCGGGCCGCGCCGCAACCCGCAAGACGGCCGGCTTGCGGGTCTGGCGGCGCCGCAACCCGCAACAGCTCGCGGCGACGGTGGCTGCGGCGGGGTACGAGCGGAGGCGGCGGGCAGCAGCTGAAGCCGGCGGAGGAGGGAGATGCGGCCAGAGCACCAGCTCGCCTGCGTCGAGACGCCGTCCAAGATGAGCAAGCTGAAGCCGACGCCGGCATCCAGCACTAGCCCGTCGACGACACATCCTCCGCCGCAATCCGGCGCCGGCGCCGCCCTTGATGTCGGTGTGGATCTTGGCGGAGATGGCGTTCCAGTACGCGACGGCCAGCCAGAGCCGGACGGTGACAGCCATTTCTTGAAAAAGAAGTTTAAGAAATACTGGGATTTATCTTACCTAAAGATATGCATCCCCGTAGTTTTAGATCAAAGATTCAAACTCGCATTTCTTGACTTCAGGTTCAAGAAAGGTTTTGGGAATATGGCAGGGACATACTTTTCCAAAATAGAGCAGACATTCCGTGAGCTATTTGAACAATACTCTCTGCAAACAATTGATTTGGTCTGTAAAAATACAAAATCAAACAGTAAGGATGTGATAATTATTGATGAGAATGATCCTTGGGCAGATTGGGGGCAGGTTCAGAATGTGTAGCAAACGAAGACGATTGATGAGCTTGAGCAGTATCTGAGTGAAGAAACTGTGCCTGTGACAGCATCTTTCAACATCTTGGAGCATTGGAAAGTTTATGCCAGCAAATATCCTACACTAGCTCGTATGGCACGAGACATACTTGCCATACCCGCATCTACAGTAGCATCGGAATCAGCTTTTTCTACAGGAGAAAGAGTGATCAGCGACTATAGGAGCAGCCTTGCTAGTGACACCGTGGAAGCTCTAATATGTCTCCAAGATTGTCTAAGGTCTCATGAAAGTAATGAGGACAATATTGCTGGAAATTTGATTGGAGGCGAGGAGGAGAAGGACTCTTCCAATCTGACGTAATAATCGCTCTTGCAAAGTTTGTTTTATTTCTACTAATACACTGTGACAAAGAAACAACTATACTAATGATGTCTGGGACTTATTTGGTGATTTTCTATTACTATTTTGCTTACTCCATGTGTCTAAGACTATATGCGTTCTAATGATGCTTCTAATGGTTGGAATGAGGTGTTTGAATAGTCTTATTTACTGTGAATCTGTGATGGTGGCTCCTGCTTGGAATTGTAGTTAACAGAACCTACTAGATGTTCAACTAGTGAATCATACCTTCATTGCTCACATAAGTCTTTCGTCATTTCATTGAACAGCAACTGAAAGTGATGTACCATGCTCCTGTGACATCCGGCGATGCACCATGGTACTGAAGCTCAATGGAGGCGCTGAAGAGGCGACCAAACTTTGGTTTCATCTGGATAGCATAAGTTCATGTCGAGGGATTTTGTATTATGATTTATGACTACAGACTTCACTTCATATATGTTCAAGAGATTTTATATTGCAAGTTCTTTGTTCATATGTCATGTTTATTCTGAAATGATTAAGTGGTAAATGGCCTCTTGTAAGACGAATCCAGTGTATTTGATTAATGCAGCTAGCGTGCGCGTGGAGACTAGGCCGCTCGTGCACATAAGTTATTTGATTATGTGACATAACCTAAAGTACGTGTTGGTAGACGCGGCCAGCCCCTCGTGATCGTGATCACGCACGTACGTACACCGCGCAAGTCTTGCGGCGCGCTTGCGGTCAGCCCCTCCTGATCGTGTTCACGCACGTACGTACGCCGCGGCACGCTTGTGGCGCGCTTGCGGCCGCCGCTTAAGCCGCTAAAAAATTGCGGCGCCATGCGGGCCGCCGCTTGAGCCGCTAGGCACCGTTGCGGCGCATGCGGCGCGCGGCGCGGGCACCCGCGACCCGCCCCGCTTGCAGCGCTAGCCTCGCGCACCTTTTTTTGCTTACTCCTGCGTCCTCTATATCAGCGCAAAGAATTCAAACTCGAATTCACCTGCAACCATATGTAAACGATACCAGCAAGTTCCTGATACGGTTGAAGGCGCAACTCGAACCGTGGCTAGGATCACGGCAATGGCGGCGGCGGCGGCGGGGGTGGCGCTCCTGCTACTGCCGCCGCTCGGCCAGGCCGAGGAGAGGCCCACCAAGGCGCTGTCCTCGGCGCCCTACGACTTCTTCCACCCCAGCGCGCGCCGCGAGCGGGCGCGGCAAGCGCACGGAAACCGAATCCCGTTCGGACTCTGCTTATGTCCCAGTCGCGCGCGGCGTCTTTCGCGTAAGCTCCAGGCATGCCGCCGCGGCCTTCCGCCGTTACTGCGCGGTCTTCCATTGGTTTAGTGCGGTCTTCCATTGGTTTAGTACCACACCGCATGATCCGCGCAGCAAGACGCGGCACAAAAGCAGGGGCGCGCGAGCATCAGTCGCCGGGCCTCGTAGCGGAGGCCCTCTCATCCCAAGCTTAGTTGGGGGCTAAAGGGGTGAGTTCGACGGAGTGTCCCTGAGAACGCTCGTCGACAGGGCTGACAATCCGACGGTCTCCCTGCAGCGCGCACCGGCGGCCGGTGGTACGGTCTCGAATCGTGAAGCCGGACGACGGCGACGGCTGCACAGCGGGGTTGCCTCGGCCCGGACCGCTCTCGCACTCTTTCGAGCCCACGCCCTTTTGCCTGCTCCGTTTTGCTCTCGACGATGCTTCAGCGAGCCGGAGGCAAACTGCTGGAAACTAGACTGGTTCACGTCCACGACGAGATGTGGCAAACTGGGGTTCCTCGACCCAGCAGGGCGTGGCCGATCGAGCTGCTCAAGAACCCGGCCATTTCAATTCTGTGGTTCTATCTTATGTAACAACTGTGAATCTTTCAGTAAAAAGTTTGTTTTCTGAAGGCTCCCGAGTCCTGGATGTTCAGGCTACTCTGATCAGGAGTCTCTGAAGGTTACTCTGTTCTGGTTTTGCTGTTGGCTACAGAGACCTTGTTAATGCCTTTCAAGTGATTTCAAAACTTGTAGCCACAACAGAAAAAGAAATAACCAATTGCTTTGTGATGAACTCACATTTTGCAGATACGCGCAGGCAGCAGCAGCTGCGGGAGTCCGTGGTGAAAGGAGCGTCCACGAGCGTGGCGAGGGCCGACCAGGAGGAGGGCGGCGTGGCGCCCGGTAGCACGGCCCGTCGCGGCGCTTTCCGGGCGGGAAGGTTGGCCGGCGTGATCGCTGGCGCGGCGGCCACACTGGTGGCTCTCGGCGCGGCGTACACCGTGGCGCGGCGCAGGGTGGCGCGCAGTGAGGGGGTCGTTCGCTTCCGCCCTGCGCAAGACCAAACCTCCGTCCGCCCACCCATCCACTAGTAGGCCCGCGGAAAAGAAACATGTGGCCCAAATCCAGGCCCAACTCGCGAACTCGAGTTACCAATCGTCCTCATCTTCCTCTCCTAGTCTCCATCGCTACTTCCGTCGCCAACCCGCAGCCGTATTCTACCCGAAAAATCGCAGCAAAATAAAAGAGAAGCGATTGTTCTACCGTGAACCATAATTGTTCTGTCCTCAAAACCAAATGTTCCGCAATTCAAAACAATTGTTCCACGGTTCGAAACCAAATGTTCCACGGCTCGAAACCAAATGTTCCGCAATTCGAAACCAAATGTTCCGCAGTTCGAAACCAAATGTTCCATCATTTAAATCAAAGGTTCCATGCGGGAGAAGCAAATGTTCCAATTATTTATTTCAATTGAAGTTCCAGGAGCATGGACGGGATTCCTCAACCAGAAAACACTCGGAGAAGCAACGACCGGATGGAGAACAGGAGAAGGCCGGCGGCTTTAGAGCATGGAGGGGGTCGTATGGCTGGAGAGGCGAATCTGAAAGTGCATGAAGGAGAGGACTAGCGGCTAGAGCAGGAAGGTGGAGACGAAGAAGTCGAACCGTCGGAGTAGAATAAAGCAACCAAATACTGCCCGTCCATCTAATACGGCCCAATAAACTGTCAAAGCGGAGGGTGGGCGGAGCGCGTCTTAGCGTTGCGGTGGGTGGAGGGGATGATTGCCGGCGCAGTGACGCAGAACGCGTAGTGTGGGCCAACGTGAGAGTTTGGGTTGAGTTAGCTATGGGTGGGCCTAGAGAGTTGGGCCGGGCGGGGTACTACTGATGTGTAAATTCGGAATGCTTTGAGGCAGAAAATGGAAGTATGCGCTTTCCATTGTTTGAACTTTGAAGTCTACTTTGCAAAACTATTTTGACTCTTAGTAACAAGAATTCAATGTCATGTAAAAAATTATTCCTAACAAAAATCATAAACAAAGAGAGGACTACAATAAAAACCGCACTACAGGTTCTCCCTTGTCTTATAATGTCATTTGAGTAAAATACAACTTGTCACGATGTGACATCTAGGTTTATGAACTCTCAAAATGCATATCCGAGTTCTTAAACTTGCTAAATGTGTCATTTAGATCCAACATTCCAAAGCTACCCTTTCTTGTTGCTGATGCGGCTCCATATAAGCGTATAGTTTGTCATCTTTTTAATTATCTATAGTTACGATATTATGTAGACTAATAATGTCATTTAGCAGTTTACAGAAGTATTTTTGGAACATTAGACCTAAATGACACAATTTAACAAGTTTAGGACTCAAATACATATTTTGAAAGTTCGGGAACCTAGCTAGATGGCAAAGTGAGACAAGTTTGAGACTGTTGGTGTACTTTAATCTTGTCATTTTCATATCTTATAAACAAAGTTGATTTAATTTTGTACAAAAGTTTTGTATGCATGCTGGGCACCACCGCAACATTATGTGTGAATTGTGTTGGATTTGTTTTTGTTTTTTTTGAATCATCTGAACAAACGAACCTTTCTTTTCTTGAATAAGAATCTATGGCAGCCACCTTTTGCAATGAATCTTTTTAAGCTATATTTATATTACTCAAGAGTTTTAACCAAAGTCATAAACTCTTCTAAAGCTTTGAAACTCCTATTCCTTCGTTCAAACTCCTTTATGATTGATGAATATTATTGTTAGAGGCCGCAATATCTTTCAAAAAGATATGTGCTCCTTATTAGCTATATTATCTTGCGTAAATGTTAAGTGCTTCTATCCCATGGTCAATTGATTCATCATAACCTTCATCAATCTTTTCCATGCATTTTTATATATACTAAAATAATTCTAGAGTTGTTATAGAGAAAATTTTGTTCATGGTTTTGACAATACAATGACCATTATACCATAGACGAGCAATGAGGCTACAAATATTTTGGATAGCCATAGTCATCGAAACCTCTGCACCACCATAAGGGGGGGGGCACATGATATTTGTTTACGGGGTTAAGCCGAAGCTTACATCCCCAAGCATGATTAGGGGCGCACCTCCCCATAGTTGAAAATCAACTGATTGAGGGTCTTGGCATAATTTCTACCTCCCCATGCGAGCCGATTATCATAGATACAACTCTACTTATACCAGTGATGAGGAAACCACCCTTCCGTGCATGTACGCAACACTCCACATATTTGCAACATTTATATGTAATTTCTCCGCCCTCCCCTTCAGCAACTTGTTGATATTTCCATTCCTCTACGATAACTGTCCACCATGCTGTTCTACTCACCTTTCCATGACAACGCAAACGACTGCTCCAGTGGGCCGCCACGACCAGCAACAAAACGGTCCGAGGTGGTCACTTACTCCACGACGGTGATCACGAACTGCATCATGTGCATTAGATGTATCCAGTTGGTAGGTACAACGTTCCTCTCCAGCTCTTCGTAGGCTTTCTGTCCCTTGGGCTCGCGACGTAGTTGGTGCATCTTCTCACGAGCCTTGACGAGGAGATGGGACATCCTTATGCATTAAATTTGTTCCTAAATACATGTTATTATATTACATGACATTTTAATAATATATTTATTTTTCTAAAGTTTATATTGTGTGCATCATCATCACTACGAGAAAACATTGTCGTCTATTGAACTCTTGAAAAAATATCAAATGAAGTGGCAAGATATAGTGTAGTATATGTTTTACTAACCAACATGTCCCAAAGCCTAGATTATTTATTGAACCATTGTTATAAAAGATATAAAATTTTCTTTATAAATCTATTTTCTCTGGAAACATCCTTAATGCATGGGATAGAAAAATCTATTGAGAACTAGTACTATACATTGGTATGAGCTAATTAATAACACTCTGAGTCTAGAATGTTCCGACAATCTGAGCCGGGCTGCGATGGTGCTTCTTGGACTGGGCCTGTTCGTTTCCTTTAGTCTGGGTATTAAATAAAGTTTAATTACAAAATTTTTTTACAGATAGGTGCTAATTTACGAGACGAATCTAACGAGCCTAATTAAGCTATGTTTTGCTACAGTGATGCTATATTAACCATCGTCTAATCATAGCTTAATTACCCTTATTAGATTCGTCTCGCAAAGTAGCCCAGGTTTCTGCAAAAAGTTTTGTAGTTACACTTTATTTAATACCTTTAAGTAGCAAGAACTTTGGCCTAAACTTTAGTCCTAAACGAAACGAACACGCCTGGGGGTGTTCGTTTCCAGGGGTCTAAATTTTAGAGGGGTCACATCAAAGAGAATTTTGTTATTTGAAAGTATTAAATAAAGTTTAATTACAAAACTAACTGCAGAACCCCAGGTCTAATTCGCGAGACGAATCTAATGAGGATAATTAAGCCATGATTAGATGATAGTTACTGTAGCATCACTGTAACAAAACATAAATTAATTAGGCTTATTAGATTCGTCTTGAAATGAGCATTCATCTGTCAAAAAATTTTATCATTAAATTTTATTTAATACTCTAAATTGATAAGATTCTCTTTCATTTTAGAGATCTAAAATTTAGAGGGGTGAAAACGAACACCCTTAGCGCGCAATCTGTCTCTTCTGCTCTTCCGTGTCGTGGCTGCTTGACTCGATCGGCAAGGTGCCCCTGGGCCATCGTTCTTCGCGGCCTTGCTTGGTAACACCATGGGCTTCTGGGAGTGGAAGAAATTCGTGTTGGCGTCCCCTTCATTCAACCAGTCGATTCTCAAACGGAGGCGCGCAATTGTGCGTTGGAGCGATGCAAGCGCCAGACAATGCTGCTTGACATTTCTGCGAAGCCACTCTTAGGCGATAGGCCTCGCGAGCCTGCTCGAGTTGGGCGGCCACATTGCCCACAGTTTTTTGGCTCCTGGACTGTAGGCAGCGACTGGTCGCCACGAGCTTTAAAGCAAACTTTACACTATTTTTTTTTTTGGAGGAAACTTTACACTAATTATGTACGGATGTTTCCTAACTTGAAAGTTATTGTTTGAGGACGAGTTGAATAATGCTACATCTGTATGCATGATGCTATTGTTAATTTTGGGGAATCAATACTCTCAGACAATCCAGGAATATATATTTTGAAGAGGAGAGACTCGAGTTGTCACAATGGCGATGGGGCATTCTTTGCTCCAGGTTCTGATCAGTGCAGACTTTCTACGGTAATCAATCACAAGCGTCTCTCGGATGTATGCAGACGAATTATAGGGCTTGAGTTGAGATAGCTACACGTATTGGCTGTGCGCCGAACCTATCTGGGGATGTCGGTTTTGCTGGCTTTATACGGTTATACCACCATGCTCATGGCAGATGTATCGGCGTCTGCAGGCAGGGAAGGCTAGAGAGTTGACCATACATCAGCACCGCGGGACCATTCCATCCATCACGAGGCACCACAGTGTTCATCTTCCCTTGCCAGCTGAAGAAGGTTCGTTCCATCGAGCCCATCGTTATAGTACTGCTTGCCATCTCGGCAACGGCATTTGCCCTGACCTGTGTATCCTCTCTGTGTCACCTTCAGGAGCGCGCGCACGGCGGTCGTGGCTCGTGGAAGCAAGGCGCTGGGCACGCCTCAGCACAGTAGCATTGCTCGAGAGTGGGCGCCGGCCACCTCCATCTCTGTGTCAATTGCTTGCAGCTGCTCCGAGCGGCGGCCGGGCGGCGTGTGTGGTTGACGAGAACCAAGCTGTGGAACAACGGTGTATTTGTGTGGCTGCCGGCTACCTGACGTCATTAACGAGAGCTAGCGCATACTACTAGGAGATTATTTAGATGGAAACATAGTAAACCTTTATTTTATTAAGTGTCCAACAGTGTGGTTATCACTCTACGTTGAGTTGAGGAAACCATGAACATCATATCTTGCTTTGAGATGATACATAAGCATTGACGTCAACATAACAAACTATCACAAAACACTTAACATATTACTAGCACGAGGTTTCTTGACCGGGAATCAAGAGACTTTAGTGAGCGTTGTTGGCCCTGAAGACCTGAAGTTAATCCAGAACTTTGCTCACGGGAACAATATGTAGTAGAATGGGACATTGTTTGAGATAAATAGGTCATCAATCCATCCCTATTATCTCGGTCCTTCAAAACAGAAGAAATCCATTGCGTTCGACTATGGATAAGACATGGGAGTACATCAGTGACGCTTTAGCACAACAATGGGGTAATCATGTTTGGTCCTCCTCACTTGTCACGTTTAACATATTTGCTTGAATGTTGAATCACCATCCACGAGAGCTGAGGTATACAACAAGTCGCCCAAGTGTCTCATCAACAGCCTTGTTCCATACATGAGCCAATTCAGTTGAGGTACTTCGACTGGTGATTTCACTCGGCTGCACAAAAGGGAAGCTTAAGACACTGGAGGTTGCCCATTAGGTTGAAAACTAACACAAGCAATATTGTTTCACTGAATGATAGCTTGCATGTTGTCTATGGAACATGCTTGGTGTCTCAGGTGTGAGACCGCAATTGATTAAATCACATACTGGCACAAATTTTGCAAATTATCTAGCTTCATCTTGATACGTAAGAAACTTATGGGATACCAGAATGAATTTGGCATTCAAAAGGCTTAATCGTTCTCAAAAAGGAGTATGGTGAAGATTTAGGACCTGTTTGATTCATTAGACACACCTTTTGCCACACCTCTTGTCAAATCTTCACCAAGGTGTGGTGATTGGTGAAGATTTGCTCACCACTCCTTAGGTAAAGTTTGGCAAAGAAATGAGCCTACTACATCTACATGTGGGCTCATAGGCTGAAAATGTGAGGTTCGTCAAAGCTGTGGTAATGAAACAACAATTGCCACAGAAAGTATGACAAACTGTGGCTATCAACCAAACATGCCTATAATGCTGAATCAACTAGCCAGGATACCTTCCCCAAACAAGCATCCCAAATCTGGGATAACCATTTACTGCTTGAAATGTGTTTAGGATCTCTATAAAGATTGCCATAGAAAATAGTATTGAGAGCAAGAATGAAACTACGTTAACATATACTGCTTGAAAATTTGGGATAACCATTTACTACTTGAAAAGAAATCTATCTGTTAAAGCCTTCCTGTTGTATCTTGAAATATCCATACTTCGTTAACATATAGAAAACTAACCTCATGAGGGTCACAATATCAAAAACAAAATAGCCAAGAGACTTGTCATCTCTTTCAAAAAGGGGCAGCAGGTTAACAATTTGGACCGCACGAAACGAACGGAAAATAAAACCATACTATGGAAATATTAAAAGCTTGGCACATTCCGCACTCTTCCTTTCTTCCCAAACTCTTGAGGTTGGTTTGTGTTTCTATTGATTATATGTGGGTTTTGCAGTGTCCACCTCTCCTGTGGATACAAATTGATCACAGCTAGTTTTATTTAAGTTGAAATCTGTTGGGTTTACAATCTGTTAATGCCCATCTTTCTCTTGAAGCCCAAAAAAAACAGTTAAATGTTTTGATAGCATAAAAATCTATGATTTCACCCAAGGCCATTGGAATATAACCGGTACGTCACGAAACTAGTGGCGGTGAAATTATCACAGCAAAAAGAAAACCTTCAAAAGCTCGAGCAACGGAATTCGAAACAAACATCCTGATGGTCAGTGGATGTTCTATGTTCAGCATTCCTACGGGAGATCACGCTATGAATCGCAAAAGTAGGCACAGGAGAAGCTGACCTGGTACGAGTAGGCCAACCCTTCGGCTTCGGCGAGGGAGCGGTAGATGGAGCGCCGCTGGTGAAGGACGTAGCCGCCCATGGAGACGGTGCCCAGGGCGAACCCGAGGAGGCGCTCCTGCGACGCAGATCCGGCCCCAACCCATAAGAAAACGGACCGAATCAATCAACCAATCAAACGGAATCGAGCAATTTCTCGAGCGTTTAGGTGGCTATAGGTAGCTTACCTGCGCGAGAATGCTGATCATGGCTATGGCGGTGGCGGCCGCCGGCGAGACGCGAGAACTGGTGGTAGAGATTTGCCTTGCCTTTTTCTACGATTTCCACACCGCTGGGGGGCGATGCGCCGCCCGGTGATTAGACTCCGCGAATGAGAGGATTGCCTGCCGCGTGATGGGCTGATGGGCCGGGCCCCCGTGATTACACTCTGGTTGGTGAAGCAGCCCAGCTACTTTTGAGATGTTGTCTGAGAACTGAGAAAACAAAGAAAAAGAAACTTGATACATGATTTTTTTTTTGAAAATAAAATTTGAGACGTCCTCCGCAGTCTCTGTTAAGCTGCAATACTGTTCTGTTTACTATTGTAGCAACGGCAACTTTGTCTTCATCAACCTTTTGAAGCATAGCAATTTTGTTAAAAAAATGGGAGGGAAAAACAGCCGCGCATGCTACATCCAGGGCTCACATGTTTTATTTTGAATCACCAAAGGCACAAGTAGCAATCACAGCAACCGGTGTTAGTCAAACCTAAGCAGGCAAAATAGCTCGTCGACGGTCGACCTTTAACTGGAGGAAGAAGAAACAAAACACTCACGCATGATAAACCAGGGCCGCTCCAACTCGAAATTGGCATGAACTGACATATTCCCGTGAAACCTTGACCATCAGAACCCGGGTATTTACACCGGAGCGCGATCTGATCGTAATAAACAAGCTTTGAACTCGAGCTCTTTCTTAACGAGCAACGTGTGAGCTAAGCTATCACAAGGAGAATCCAAAAGCCAGCATCAAGTGTCCCTATGCTATTTACAGGCCTAATACTATACTACTGCAGGGTGGTACCCAGTTGGTGGTATGTTCTCCAGCCTTGGCATGTTGCTTGTTGCGCTTCTCCTCGAGCCCCATTCCTGGCAGCACTCGAGAGCCAGTCGAAGGGCAGTGCCCAGGCCAAGAACGATGAGAACACCTGCAACATCAAGTAGTAGAGTCAATGAATAACATCCAGTAGGAGAGGTCTTTATGAAATGAACCAATGCAGGAATAATGACCAAAATGTTTTGATCAGAAGTGAATATGGGTCCAATCTGCATTGTCATTGATAGAACCAATAGTGTGAAGCATAACAAAATCGTGGATATAATCATGTATGGCACAGATTTTAAAGGTCATTATGGTCCTTGATGGCACAAAATCTGCCCAAGGATTCCCACTTATTTGACTTTGCCACTACACAAATAATCACTTTGTCCTATTCAAAATACCCAGAAAATAACAATGGCCATTGCAAGAACCTCTAGTTATAACCCTCTGCTTTATTTGCTAGGAGTTCAAAGTTTTCAGCCTTCACTAGCAAATCTATTTTCTTGTGAAGACTCCAAGGCTAAGCCAAAGACTTCAATATTATGACCATCGGACAAAATAAGATTAGTAGGTCAGCCATTTTGTAAACATGATGGCATTAGGATTTTTTCTTTTCAAACATGCTGGAGATGGCATTAGGAAATGAAATGCCACTAGAAGTATCACTCCACGTGTGCATCAGTTTCCTCAAGTAACTTCTAATGTTGCTTTTAGTGAAACGAGGTAATTCCATGCTCAGTCCAGTGATGGTAGGTTCGATGTTTTTTAGTGAAATAAGACTACTCAATTATCATTTGGCAATGGAAAATAAACTGTGCAGTTACTGTTCATCTCATTCTTTTAGTTCGAAAAAGGTAAGTAGTAACAGACAAGGATACTGAAATGTGGTGGACCAAAATATTGTTCCATACCAATTATTATGTTGACAGGTAGCGCGGAAACGCCAAGGGAGACAGATATCAGCACATCCAATAAGAGACCACCAATCAGAATTGCAAATGCAACCCAAAGAGGGCTAAACCATCCCTACACACAAAGAGGAAAAAAGAATAAAATATGAAGCAGAATGACATGCACAAGTTCAACAAATTTGAAAACGTGCACATGATTACTTGATTATTAATTTATTTGAGTGTCAAATTTGTGTGTTTTTTTTTCTTATTTATCGTATTCACAGTCATAAAAATACCCTTTCACGTCCTCCTCGGCCCCTTCCATAAGTCGAATCAACCCTCCAAACCCAATAACTTGTCTGCTGAATGAAAACAAGTAAATTTCACAACTAGAAAGAGGAATTTGATTTGTACTTTATCAATACTCTTCCTACTCAAGTTTCAAGATCAATAAAAGTTAGTACTTGGTATACATAATGAGTTCTTCAAACCACAAAAATATATGAGCTAATAACAGATACTTTAATTTGCCATAAAAGGCAACGGATAAACATAGAAACTAAGGACCATACATTTTTTCGATGGTTCAGTAAAATAAAGTAAGTAAACATACACTTGCTTGCGTCTCTGGAGGGGGGATATTGACAGCCACCTGCCTGTGTAGTTAGAAACAACAGTATATGTATATCAGACTAATTCATAACACCAAAGAAAAACATCAATGCACGACACTTACTGGCATATCTCGCACTTGTTTGAGCCTCTAGTACGGAACCAGACATCAATGCATGTACGGTGTGCTTTTGCCAGATCACCACGACATTGGCATCCAAGATCTACCAGAGGTTCTTCGGTCTTCTGCTGACAAACTCTGCAGAAGAGAATTAAGCAACAAATATTAAACCTCAAGAAGAGATAAGAATGCAATGGGCAACAAATGAGCCAGAAATATACAGATTTCAAAGGTAAAGCAAATGCCAGTAGGCAACGACAACAGGCCTCTGGATGTACATTTCGCGTGACTCTCAACCGCTACGACCAAGATTTGTATACAAAGAAAAGCTAGAGTTATTAACTTAAAGCACTAAACAGAAAATTTTCAACGGCTATGCCACCATATATAAGAGAATAAAACCATCATCACCTAGCTTGGATAAACTAGGGTAACCACTTGGTCTCTACGTACCTTAATTCGGACCTGACTCATTTCAAGCATTGAGTACTGTTCCTGTGTCAAAGCGCAAACTGGCTGAGCACTACTGACCATTAATCATCCCAACAGACTATACTGTAAACACTAGAATTGCCAAAACGTTTCAAGTATCATTCAAGGGTACGTAAACAGTTAATCTACTCGAAAATGAATCAATATTTAGAGTAAAGGATCATAAGAAACCAGAATGAATTGCCAAACGATTTCAAACATCATTAAGGGTGTGTAAACAGTTAAGCTGCCCGAAAATGAATAGATATTCAGAGTAAAGGACAATAAGAAACCAGAATTGCCAAACCATTTCAAATATCATTAATTGCATGCTTCTACAATCAAGTTCAATCCAACACCATACTGCCCCGAATCCTTTGCTTGTAGTATCATTTGCGCTCCATAACGAACAAACTGCCTAATGTGAGGGCTTCATGAGAATAGGTTGTCACTTTTACTATGAGCACAGATCACATGACAAGGAAGATACTGATAAAGTGAGAATTAACATGTACATAGTTATCACTTGCATGTGACAAGTGATGAATAACTTATCCCCGCTGCATAAATTTTGGAATTCATCAGTGTTATCACACTCTGGAAAGCCAGTCAAGCTAATGGCATGCCCAGTCGACATGATCCATTTATTAGGGTCTGTTTGTGGTTGCTGTGGAATCTGGTTAGTTCATTTCAGGCTTAATTTCTAGAGACGTAGTTGCACTCTTTCCCACCACAGGTTCAAACAATTCTATCAAGTTGAGCATGCAACGTAATAGGAATAACTGAAGGCCGGCACAGGTAACTAAGGGATGAAATGCTCAATAGCTAAGCCTAAACGAGGCAACCAAGCAAATCGGAGCACTCGAAACAAAATAACACTCCCCAGTCCTCTCCGATTCGCAATTCACCAAAAGGATTCGTGCTTTGGCACAGCGAGACCCACACCGACGGGTTACCTGCATTGCTCGCCGTCGTCGAAGCTGTCGGTCCTCGCCAGCTCCGCCTCCTTCGCGGCCGCCGTGGCAGTCACCGACACAGAGGCCTCCCTGGCCTTGGCGTCTGCGGCCTTCGGCAACGGCGGCGGGGCGACGCCCTTCGGCTCGGTCAGCTGAACCTCCTCCCCCGGCCGCGAGATCACGATGGTGACGGTGGGCACCGGCGTCGGCGCCTCCGCCGCAGCCACCTCAAGCTGCGGCGCCTGCTGTGTGGGCGGATCACGTACCTTCTCCGGCTCCGCCGCCGGACCCGGACCCGGAGCCGGCGCCGGCCCCGGGCCGGGCTTCGATCCGTCGGCGCCGCTCGACATGGGCGGCCTACCCACTCCCGCGCGGCTCTCCGTCGAGCACCACGCTTGCGTGGGTGGGGAGGAGGAGGAGGGGTTCCCTTTTGGGTGATGGAGGTCGGGGCACGGGGCACCTACTCCTGCGGCTACTCGCTCGCAGCTCGGCTTCACGCGACGGCGAAGGGTGGAGTGCGGTGGGGGCCTACGCCGACGGGGGAGAGAAGAGGGTCAGGTTCAGATGGGGACGGGTGGGATGGGGCGCTGCCGGCGTGGGTTGGGGATAAGTCCGAGGGCTTTGCGGGGGTAGCAGAGTCTCACTGACGTGCGGGTCAGAGTTTGTTGTAGGCCCCATCCGTCAGTGGGAGAAGGCGTAGACAGATCAGTGCGGAAACTGTTTGGATCTGGTCTACAAGTGAGAACGAGAGCTCGTCGTGACCCTGGGTGCGAGTGCGCGACTGATAGTGCCAAGGTACGAATGCGCTTGCGCTTTTAAATTTTTTATTATTCTCTTTTTGAGATAGGCTGAAAAGCTGATCTGCCAGAAATTTCAAGATGAGTTAACAGATTTTCAAAATACTATAGCAAACATTTTTACAACTTGGGTCGCCTTTTGAGTCGTGACACTTGAAATTGTATATAGAATTCGTCGACGTCAATGTTAGGTCTGGGTGTGTCGACATGGTACGAGGGATAACAAAATTTTGCGGAATATAGTAATTGATTAGAGGATTTGTCTGTGGTTTTGTATATAGAGTTAGACGATATGTTAAGTTCTCTATCTGTTTTAAAATATACTTCCTCCGTTCAATTTTATTGGGCGTTTTAGCACTGGTCACCAGAACCAAGGAAAATCACATCGCACCCCACGTTGCACTGGCCTCAAAGCAAACTCACGTCAGAAGCTGTCTACTACATCTAGGAATCCATGCTAGGCCCACCTGCAGAGAGAGGGAGAAAGAATCCATGCTACTGCACCTGAGGCTGCATTGAATCGTTGGTGAGATGAAAACGCGTGAATTTGCGTTCGAAACCGAGAGCGCCTTATATTCTGGTAAAAATGGACAAGGCTAAAACGCCTAATAAAATTGAACGGAGGGAGTAAGTATTTTTAGAAAACATATTGAGGAATGGTTATGGACGAAGCTTCCATAAATCTTGGGTATTCACAGGAGAACCCACCTTCCGTGAAAAAAAAAACAAATATGTGTGCAACTATTAGATTTCATGTCATAGCCAATAAAGCAACCAACGCAATAACCCAAAGCCTATGTGATTAAACAATTTTTCTGGCTTGAGAATACCTTGTCAGTGAATCCTGGCTCTGCCACTGGGAATGGTTACATTATGGAATGATGGTAGTAGCATTTTATTTGTTAGTTGTTCATCTGCAAGCTAGAAGACCGCTCAAAATAAGAAGATGACATCGTATGCTCCCTTCATTGTAGATGTGGTGGAGGAAAAGCAACGACCCTATATTATTAGGGTTATTGGTTCAAAAAGGAGAAAGGGAGGGAATATGGACGCTAGCGGCCAAGCATCAATGTCATGACACATACCCATTTTTTTCTTCAGTGACCTTGAAATGTTCTCCGATTTGTATGTTACAGCAATTACTCAATGATACTATTAGTGCTTACATCAGAATGTGTTGAATTGAGTATTTATGCTAATTGTTGGGTCCTATGACACGTCTTCTTATTTTTCTATGACATATAGAATCATGCTTACCTACTGATGCTGGGAAGAAACTAGAAAGAGACACACAGAGATGTATCAAAACTGTCACATTAAAGACTCTGTTCCATCATTTGAAAATTCAAGTTGGAACGGTTATCCCAGAAGAAATATTCCTGGGTGGTTGTGAAAAGGTCCACACGTACTATATGATTTTCTCTCGAGCCATGCCACGGATGATATATTGTCAAAACCAAACACAAATGGGGGCCAGACAACACATCCCTCCTCTTGCTTTCGTTTTCAACCATTGTGGAGCACCGAGCACCACAATCCCTTGTCAAGAATTCTTTGTGACTTCGAGCAGAGAAAAGAAAACACATTAGTGGTGCTTTATGCACATCACGTTTTAGCGGATTTTAGCTATCACAAACGCATGCAATCGGTACTCATTTCATTTCAGTATTACTACTATTCTTGCCTTTTGTTTGACGCAGTTAAAGTAGAATAAACTTGCTGTTGCGCGTATGCAGCACGCGTGACTGCTATTGCGTGTGGGCCTATCGAGAATCCACTTCTTCAATTCTTTGTGAACAGCTCAACGGTGCATGACAGCATGACATCACAAAGGCCGTTTCATCTAAGCCACGTTACCGACGTTAACTACCGAGGGTTTGTGAATCTACGCCACCAGTCTTGTTTTATCTCTTTAAGGATCGTCAACAAGACTGGTGGTGAATCTTCGAGCAAAACGGGTAGCAGAAGTGTACACCAGTTCTACATTTATGTGACAATAGTAAATTATCATCGAAGACACAAGCCCGCTAGCTTAGGGCCTTCGTTGGTCGATCCTCCATCGCCGGTTCAAGAGACGGCGGCTTCGAGCAATCGGGCACGCAATTGCGGCATGCGGCCCCTGCACGCGGCCTTGGTCGTATGGCAATTCTCTTTCCGCACGTCGCCACAGCAATAACAATCCTGATAGCCATGACCGAAGTAATCGCACGTCCCTGAGATACAAAGTATCACGGATATCTTAGCTCTCATCGGTCGATGTGGAATTGACAGCACTACTGACGAAGCTTTTGGCACCCAATAGCTGAGGACGACCTGCTGCAAATATGTTTATGTTCATGATCAAGACATAATGGTACCAAGTACCAACATATGTATACGCTATATTATTAATGATAAATAAAAAACCTATGATGTGAATGTATACTTTACCTTGTCCGAGCAACGCTAGGAATCCAAGAAACACAACAAACAAGAATATGGTCACATCATATACCGTGCCCCTCTTCCTCACATTGGATCGATTCTTTAGTATAGGAGTCTGCTGGATCTGGCTATGTGAGAACACTTGCTGATCAGGAGCGCCTAACACCTCCATATTTAGAGGACAGCACCATGCGCGCTGATTAATTGCCGAAATGAATACTCTAGGATATATACGGAGATCAGAAGGTCATTACCATACACATCTGGCCAGCGAGATTCATGAATGAAATAAATAATAGGCGATATACCATGTAAATTTTGATTGATTTGGAGAAGAGCCGCACATAATCCGGTCCTTATGTATATATGATATATCCACATTACGCTACGCAGGAGTGGAAGATGCCCAATCAGTTGACATGCCTCTGTGAAGGCAAAGCTGGGCTAGGAGAGCTGCCAGTTGAATCGATATTGGACTGTTGAAAGGCTTAGAATTTGTGAGGCCCAGTTGTCCTGGAGACCAATTCTATATGCATGGAGTTCTCTTGGCTCAAAATAAAAAAATAAAAAAATGCATAGAGTTCTTGCCCTTGATCACTACTGGAGTTCATGCACTGAAGGTACTCCAACATTTCTAGGAGAAATAATAAAGTAAAATAGTATCCCTTTTAAACAGAAGAAATGAACAGATAAGATGCTAGGAAGTTAAAAAGTTCAGAGTAACGAATCATGATAAACCTTTACAGACTCAGGGTTCCTTTAAACATTTTATTTGCAACAAGAAGTGCTCCTTCAAACAGTTAATACTGTAAAAATAAAATGCCAGGATTGATTTATCCAACGAAACTGAATGGATGTGCTACAGCAAAGTACATGCTCCAATTTATTTTTGTTAACGTTACTTATGAAGATTGGAGGAAGTCCCAAAAGAATAGGGAATGTAACTCTTTGTTGGCAGAGCTACTACTTTGACCCGGTAACCCAACACAGCAATAACTAGAACAATACTAGTTATCACAAATTTACATATCAGCGTTTTGGTTCCTCCGGTTTACACCTGCTGCCTCCTAGCTGTTACTTAGGATTTAACAGCAAATTTTGTTGAACTGCCATATGGTTATCTCACGTGGATCTGTACATCATTGGGCTTTATACTAACGATTTAAGATCACAGACCTCTTACTTGTGTAAGGTACCATTCCTTAGTGCTTGCACTGCTAGCCCTTCCATTGCTGATTGAATGTGCAGCCGCAGTGGGCATGTGGGGTGGCAATTGGGGCACTTTTCCCTGCACTCATCCATGGTATGGTAGCAATTCTCTTTACGTTCTACGTCGCCACAGCAGTGGCATTCCTTCCAGCCACCCCAGTAATCGCAATGCCCCGACACGCAAAATATCAGGTGGAGCTTGCTCTCATTAACCGATCTGACAGCAGTAGCAACAGTCTTTTTGGCCTCCGGTAGCAGAGGACGAGCTGCTGCATTGGGTTCATCGATATATAATACTTGCATCTAGTAGGTCATAAATTAAGTTACAGGAAAATGTGGCGGTATGTACTTACACTGTGCAGGCAATGCCAAAGTTCCAAATAGCACGGCGGATAAAAGCATGGTCATCAAGCAGAATTGGCCTCCACAGCCACTGTCCTTCATAATGTATCTTCAAACTGCAAACAGATATGAGCTACAATAGGTAGTTCAATTTGGATAAAAACGTGGATCAGTTTATTTTTAGCTGGAACGTAACTACTTATGTAGATGCATAGGAGCCATGACATATGCACTTCTAAATGATCCAATGCATATTGGAAACAAAATAGCTTGTGTCTCTGGAAGAGGGTTATTGACAGCCACCTGCCTGCACGGTGAGGAACTTGAAAATCAAAATAATTTGTAACAGCCAACAACCATCTATAAAGAAAATTAGCAGGCATAACTCACAAATGCGAGCCTCTAGCATAAAACAGGTATCAATGCATGTGCAGGAAGCTTTCGCAAGATGACCTTGACACCTGCATTCAAGATTGACAAGAGATTAGTCTTTCTTCTGCTGAAAAACTCTGTAGAAGTAACTGACATTAAGCCTCCAGACTAGATAAGGGAGGTAGTAAGCGACAAAAAAAGCCAAATAAAGTTTACGAGGTGCAGCAGATGCCAACAGGTACTAAGGACTTCCGATCCTATGCATGTTTTAAAGGTC
This sequence comes from Eragrostis curvula, assembly GCA_007726485.1. Taxonomy (NCBI): domain Eukaryota; kingdom Viridiplantae; phylum Streptophyta; class Magnoliopsida; order Poales; family Poaceae; genus Eragrostis; species Eragrostis curvula. The sequence continues at coordinate 22,921,145 of CM017439.1, read as the reverse complement.
ATTCAAGTGTTAGGACCTCAATATTAGGCCCCATATTGCCCTCAAATGACAAGCCAAACTGGGACCCCATGTCTAGATCACTTTGCAATGTGAAACTCTAGGAATGAACATGTATCGATGCTATGCGATTATCATAAAGAAAAACTCTTAATTGCCATTGCAATGTACATTTCTACTGTTAAACATGACCCAAATGAGAAAACTTCCGGAGTACATTCTTCATTCCATATGACTATATTACAAACAGATAGGCTGCTAAAAATTAATAGAAAGTTAACCAGAAGAAAACAAGAATTACCAAACAAAGGTTAATACTGTAAGTTCAGACTGATGAAACTTGAACACAAAAGTTAAGCAGTAAGCACAAAGATGCACCATTATGGGCTCTTGTATACATTGAAACTCACTCACAGCTGCATCGGCAAGCTTATGGCTTCCTTACATTCAAGTACACACCTCTGGTATGAATAGACAACCAAAAAATATGTCCAATTAAACCACCTTTAGCAGTAGAAAGCTTCTAATCTTGAACGAGCAAATTTTGTGTGGTGTGTTTGATACTAGAAATAATTTCTAGCTAATCTTATTAACAATAGGAACAAATAATCAAACACACCAAATTGAAAACTTGTCCAAGAAATGAACTGTAATGAACCCATACACATAACGAGAGAAAGAAATAATATGATGCACAACAAATGCACAGTTCCAGAAGAAAACTAGTCCAAGATTAGCTAGAAATTATTTCTGCAGATATATACGGTCAAATTAGTGCATCTGTTTTCTGTTACTTAAGCATGGTGGACCAAAATATTGTTTCAGACAAACTACGATTCCTCAAAAGAGAAGAGAAGCTGGTGCCGGGTACTAACAATCAGAATTGTACATTTAACAATGAATTGGCTAAAACCTCACACATGCACGTGAAGGAAAGAAAAAAGATATGAAGCCAAACTAAATGCACAAGTTTAAAGCTGATAACTTACCCATGATTACTTTATTAGTAATTTTTCTGCATATGAATAGTCAAATCAGTGCACCTGTTTGTTTTTTTATTATGTTAACAGTTACAGTTATAAAAATGCCCTTTAACGTCTGCCTCGACCCCTTTTCTTGAGACAAATCAACCCTCCCAACCCAATACCTTCTCTGCTAAGTGAAAACATGTAAATTTCAGAAGTAGATAGAGGGGTTAGATTTTATTTTCTAGGGAAGTACATATCTCATGATAATTTTTAAACATGAAAAAGATATATTTCAGATTAGATTATTAGAGTCACCTGAAGATGGTATGTATAGTGAAGTGTTCCACAGACTACAGAAATATATATGAGCTACAATACGTAGCCACATGGCTAAACATAGGACCACACATATAAGGATCACATACATCTTGAAAATGATATAAATTGTAACAAGATAAATATACATTAGCTTGTGTCTCTGGAAGAGGGATTTAACAGCCACCTATAGGTGCAGTGAGGAACTAGTAAATCAAACAAACTCGCAACAGCCAAGAATCATCTATGAAAAAAACTGGTGGCATAACTCACAACATTGTTTAAACCTATAGCACAAAACAAAATATCAATGCGTCTGCGGCTAGCTTTTTGTGAGATTACCTCGCCAGCGGCTAGCTTCCGTTTTCTGCTATGTAAGTTTCAAAGAACATTCAAGATTCAATAGTCAAGGCCTAGGGGCTCACCACATGTGGCACAAAACTGTCAAGCAAAACAGAGCCCTATTGACTGATTGTTGTGCAATATCAAACAGTAATAATATTTTACAAAACCAAGCAAATGCAAGCTTTGTCAACTTGGAGTATTCAACGAAACATATAAGAGGGGGGAAAAAAACTTTCCCCTGCCAAAGCAGCGACTTAAGGCATGAACTACCAGAGCACTATAGCCATTCTTGATTCATGGGCCGCGCTAGAATCAGACAAGTGCTAGAAAAGTAATGTTTTGAGCATAGGAAACTTGAATCAGTAAACACTGGATTCCCTTGAGTAATTTTAATAAAACAGTAATGTTTTGAGCATAGGAAACTGAAAAGGAGCTGTTACAGTAAAGTATCAAAAGAACATGTGCCTTATTGCTGACAGAGCTGTCATTTAACTCGGCGATAATAAATAACGAAAAAGAAAACCAAAAGAAAATTAATAAATTATGGAACAATAGCAGTACTTGCATATAGCAGACTTCCTGGGTAGGAAACAATAATATCGATTATCGTGTAGTCACATTTTAGCATGGTTCCTCATGTTCTGCACATGCAGACACCTATCTACTACCTTTGTCCTTCATATATAACTATTAGGATGGCTAATTTAGTTCAAATTGAACTTGATTTTTCATCCTAAACATCATATACTTAAGAACGGAGGTAGTACTAGTTAGCTTTTGTCAGGTATATAAGAACTATAAATAACATGAAATATATAGTTTATTGAAACTATTCCAAATAAACCATTATAAGGTTGCGTCTACAGTGAAAACAGCCCCAATGGCGTAGGCAAGCTTAAACTGCCCTCCAAAATGATCCCTCAGATAATTTTATAACCCTCTCGACCCAAGCCCAGCTGAACTAATGATTTGGGGGAATCAGCTAGTAGCAGTTTTAACAGTTCGACCACGTCAGCACCTATCGAAGCTATACACTACCAGCTAGAGGAAGGACAATATGAAGGACAATCAAGAGACTCAATTTGATGTTCGCGGATTTCTGCTCACATCTAATTAGTGTGAACTCACATTACAATTACCTTGAAAAACTTATACCATTATAATCACACTCAGAAAATCCAGTCATGGTAATCGCATATCCAGTTCGCATGTTCCATCTTCCATAACCCAATTATCCAATTACGAGCATGAAAACTACAGCGCCGCAAATAATTCCCAATTCCGATAATGCTTTAATTCTAGGGTTTTACTGTCCCAAATTCCAGTCACTAGCTACCCAGCAACATGGCCAAACAAAACCCCAAAATATAGATCGCCATCCCATTAACCCAATCCCCCTCCCAATTTGCTAGCCATCGGCCGCACAGACTCGACCAAAGAACGCCCAATTTTACACGAATTAGAAGCCAAAAAAAAAGAAAAGAATGGAGGAGCTACCTGCTTCGTCGATGTCAATGGCGATTGTGAGAGTGCGAAATTGGGCGGTACTGTCGAAGCTGCTGGACCTGACCGCCTCCACCTCCTTCGCGACCGGCCGCAGCGGTCAACGAGGCGCCGTGGCCTTGCCGTTGTCGGCCTCTGCAGAACCTCGATCACGACAGCGTGTGACGCGGGGAATGGCTATCGAAGCGAGAGCCTCGTGCTCTGTGAGTGGGGAAAGTTGCAGCTTGTTTGGATCGGGATCGGGTGTCATGGGATAGTGAGAATGCGACGGAAATATAAATGTGCTTTTGCCTCGAAGTAACGGATGAACTTGCCGGAAACACAAATACAAAGAAAGAATACAAATGTGCGTTTACCTCGAATTCACATATGAAGTTGCCAGAGTTTCGAAGGAAAAAAACGTGTTTTCACATAACGTAATATCTTTTTTTTTAAGGAACACGCAGGAGAGCTGTGTATTATTCATTAATAGAAGAAGAAAAAAGTTTACAACGCCTCCCATCCTTCCAAAAAAATATCGTAATATCTCATCTGATCATCTTGGGACCTTATGGAGTTTGTTTAGCACAACTCCAGCTTTCAAAAACTTTCGGGGTTTGGCTTTGATGTTTTACTTTGTTGTGCTATCCATGGCATAGGAGGCTAGAGATGGAGAAGAGTAAAAGATCTAGAAGTATTTTCTATGTTATTTTTTTTCAAGATTTCTTTGATGTATAAGAGATCTAGACTAGTACTTTTAAAGGATTTAATCCCTACAAAAAAGTAATGGTTTCTTATGAGCCATTAGAACTATTCCTGCTAAATTAAATAACATTTTATTGTACATTTATCTATTTGAAGGCAATGTTTATAATCAATTATTCTTATTTCCGCTATTTAGAAATTACCATTTAGATAGAAATCATATGAAAACATCTCCATCTTATTAAAAAGAGGTACTCTCTCTATCTCTCTCTCTCTCCCTCCCTCCCAACACATAAATTCATTTCGACGACCTTATCAATCTTCGAACATGCCAATCAACAATAACAAATATATAAAATTAATACAAATATTTTGCACGAAGAATCTAGCTAGCTACTCCCTCCATCTCCAAAAGAATGTCGTTTTTTATTTTTAGACATCGCGTTTGACCGTTTGTCTTATTCAATTTTTTGTGCAGATGTTATTTATTTTTTATAACTTGTTTATCATTGAATATACTTTAATTATGACATTTTTGTTTTGATATTTGCATGAAAATTTTGAATAAGACGAGGGCCAAACTTAAGGTTTAAAAGTCAAAAGCGACACTCTTTTGAGAACGGAGGGAGTACTTATTAACATATGTTTCACAAACCTCCCTATGAAAACGCACACCCCCTAGCCCTGTCAACTCCTCTTAGAGATAAGACTCCTCTTAGAGATCAGTTCAAAAAAAAAAAAAAAAAAAACTCCTCTTAGAGATCTAGCCATCACATCTTGAGACTGACAAAGCCTACAAAGATCATAAATGTCGATGCTCATATAATTTTTGCAAGAAAAAATGCTCATATTGTCTATCATGGAAAGAATATTTAGTCATTAAGGCGAGGCGATCTGATCATCATAGACTAGGCGAGCAAGTAGTTTCACTACCAGATTTCCCTGTTTTTTTTTTTTTGAGGTAATACCAGATTTCCCTGTTTTGCCGAGTGCCTGGGACACTCGGCAAAGGGCAAAATACACTTGGCAAAAGCGTTGTTTTCCGAGTTTTTTATTTTTTCGAGTTTATAAAATTTACACTCGGAAAAATTTTCAAGCTTTGCCGAGTGTAACCTCTAGGACACTCGGCAAAGTCCTATTTTGCCGAGTGCATACAATATACACTCGGCAAATATTATTCATGAACACCTTAAAAAAATTTAAAAATAGCAAAAAAATCAAAAAATAACTAAATTCTCACATGACACGATTTAGATGATCTATTGTCTATAAAAAATATGTTTGAAGTCAAATTCAAATTCGAAAAACCACTTGACTCCTAATCTTAAAGCCCTACCCTAAACTCTATGTCACTTCTTCGGAGATTGTCCGTTTTGTAAACAACGTAGGTGACAATTTGAGCGAAACCTTGTCTTCTTTTTATTACAACATCCCCATATGATATCGTGACATCCCGACAAATCTCATGATTTTCTGACATTATTTGTATTTTATAGAATTTTTAAAAAACTCGGTCACACGCTCGTTGTCATATTTCATGAACAAAATGCGCGAAATTTCATTTCATTTCCTGGATATGGCCTCATGTTGAACTCAGTAACATGAATATTACTTTTTCATTCACTCAATTCCATTATTTGAATGACTTGCAGTTCAATTTTGACTTACCAACAAAAAATACAATTAATGAACATAAATAATTAAATTTAGCAAACAGATCATGAAATGTATCAAATTTCAATATGAAGTACAATGAAGTGTATGTGGGTGAGGAAAAAATTTTGGTTGGCAAAATGTGGAAAAAAAAGTTTGTCGATTGCCTAATGGAGACACTAACGGCCCCGGCCGTCAACACTAACGGCCACGCGCACGCGCGGGGCACGTGCGCCGCCTTTGCCGAGTGTCGACATGCAGGACACTCGGCAAAACACTTTTTTTTTCCGAGTATCCGTGCGTTGCCGTGTGTATGGTCGATGGAACACTCAGCGAAAGGCTTATATTCCGAGTGTTTAGACTTTGCCGAGTGCGTGAAATATTACACTCGGCAAAGGCGGGGACATTCGGAAAAAAAGTGATTTCTGATAGTGACGTTGAGCTATACTCAATTCAGTGTGTGTGTTTAACTAGAAATGTTAGATGCTAACCGGGACTCCGGGAGAAATCCAAAATGACTTGTATTTTATATAGAGCCTTTTTGTATAACTAGGAATTTACCCGTGCGTTGCAACGGAAACCGAACATTATGTTATACACGATCATTCACAAGAATTAAATATATCATACAACTAACTTGAATAACATGGTCTCTTTTTTTTACCATTTTTAATGGTTGTTAAACATAGGCAAAATTGTCTTGAGACACACTGAGAAACAATGATCTCATTACTTTTAAAAATAAATCCATCGACCAAAGCTTTCCCAACCCAAAAAGTGAATCTACCGATCAAAGCTCACAAATTTGTAGGTTGATCATAAGTCGGGGCTTGTATCTCCGAGGATTGATGACATTGCCCACATGGGTAGAAGGACGGACATCAGAACAATTATGGGGAATTTAGATCGTGATCTGATGGAATTCTGAGACGAACCGGCCTCTAGCAAACCATATACCATCCAAAAAAGACAAAGAAAAAAAACTAAACTTCACCTGGGCAGAGTGGGATTCGAACCCAGCTCCTTTAAGGCTTGTTCGGCAGCATAGAAATGATTCCCGTATAGGATTCACATCACCCATGGATTGAGTGATTCCATGCTTTTCACTTAATCCTACACTTCATGGGTTTGATTTCCACATCTTCTAATTCCATGACTCAAAGTATTGTTCGGTTGATTGGGATCAAAACCATTACAAAAGCTAAGATCCCAATGTTCTCAAGGTGATCAAACCTTGCACCTTGAAGTAGGAGTTGGAAGTAGGAGTCGTTCCATAGGGCCGGACACAAGGAACGATTCCTAGCGTTTTGTTGTGCGTAATGGTTGGATTGGGCTAGGTGGCAATCCAACCCAGAAATAACCGAACAACATTTCCAGCCTACTCTAGGATTCTCTCCAAACCATAAAAACCCACTGAATTTTAGCTCAAATCCTAGGCATTCCATGCCAAACGAACAAAGCCTTAGATGGAACTGACGGCCTTACCGCTGGAACACATAGCTGTTGAAGGTTATAAACGATTCGACGTCTATAAGTTGGAAAAGAACTCGGGCATTTGAATTCAAGTCGAACTCAATTCAAATTGACGTGAACTCGACTCAAATTCAACTGGCAGAGGTCTGAAAATCAAGGCTGACGACCTTCTTTAGACTTATTAAATAGTAGAGATAATAATAATAATAATAATAATAATAATAATAATAATAATAATAATATATTAGATGAAAAAGTCGTATGTTGACAAAGATAATTCTGACTTTGGGGGATCTCGTGGGTTTGGCGCGCCTCAACTAGTATATATGGCCGAGTCAGCGTTCTGCCGCGCTTTCTGCATCACACCGATCGGATCAAAATATCACGCTGACAGAATCGGTCGTAACCTAATGTAGTTACGTGGAAATGTCAAATACTCCAAAATCGTGCTGGCTTACGCGTCTTCTGAAAGATGGGGTTCCGAAAAGTTCCTTGCAACGTCAAGTGTGTAGCTTTAGATTGCACGCATAAGAACGACTTCTCTTGATATGGCCGTAGGGGCCGGCAGGATCCTAAGTCACGTTATATTAGTATATACACGCATGAAATTGTCCGATGGAATGATTGTTTCATTGTGAGTTGATCGTTCTGAACGACAAATGGAGAATTTGACAAGCTGATCCGTAGAATTTTACTCGCGGTTGAAACTAGAGAAGACATTGGAATTGGAAAAGGTCCGGTAAGCGGTCTCATTTACCGTCTTTGAAACATCCATTTGTAGGCGGCGCGCGGTCACGCCATTGGCAGCACCCACAATGTAGTGGCGATTGCATGGAATGGACGGTGATGACTCATCGATCAGCAACCTGATCCGATCACGCTGAACTCAATTCATGTGGAACAATTTTAGAAAATAGGATCTCAAATTCGGGCCGCATACAGGTTCCACCAACCGAGCCAAGGTTATTCCTAGCACACGAACACCACAGTAGTATCCGTGATGAAACAAAATAAATATGCAGAGAACTCGGTTTTTTCTTTGTTGGGAGAAATGCTCGAGAACTCGATATGAACTAACCATGAAATAGTCAAATATATAGTAGCACTGCCCAAACAATATCTCGCTAATGGCGAGGAAATGCAGCGCGTGGACCTCTCCGTCGACTGCATTGTTTAACCAGTCTCGTATCCTGGCCTTGCACGTACGCACGTAAGTTCTAGCACGCTGCCACGTTCATGTATATATACGTTGCAGATCGCCCTGCATCCGACCCACAATACGGAGTAACCGTTGTTTGCTTCGTTCCTCTCCAAGTCGCAGCTGATAAAATTTTGTGCTGTCAGCTTCATATAAACTTCCAACCTGCCGAAGCCAGCAGCTCGAAGCAGAGGATAATATTAGGCCTGTTCGCTAGGTTACCCTGCGGCTGTTTACTGGGGTAAAAATAGAAAAGAACACGGTAGTGAATGCTGAAGAAATAATAGAAAAAAACACTGTAGTGGTTGGTGATGCAGCAGCAGCCTGCCGAACCGGCTGAATGGGGTTCATTTACCGGATCGCCAGCCCATGAGTCTTTATTAAGTAGTAGTAGATATGGTATCCTACACTACTCAAGTGTATGTATACATGCATATTTAGTCTTAACAAGGTAAAAGCTATATGGTTCATTTGCAGCAAAAATCTTTTATGCAAGATTCAGCAGTCAAGGAACATAGATAAAACATTAAAGATTGATAGTCATATTTTTACTGGTTGGCTCTAGGGGAGAATGATTCGATCCCGCCAGTTCCAAGTCTTAGTTGAGCCTTCTAACCACGCTTTTTATGCAAGGTTCAGCAGTCAAGGAATATAGATAAAACATAGAAGATTGATAGTAATATTTTAGTTAGTTAGTCCTAGAGGAGAATGTTTCGATCCCGCCAGTTTCCAAGTTTTAGTTGGGCCTTCTGACCTCAATGGTCGTACCGACCTGGCAAACAGGCCTAATATTATCCTCTGCCATCACTTCTAAAACACGGGCATCTACACACCCACTCACACGTCAAGAGATAAGAAGGTGGCTAATCAATGTGACGCAGATGAATGTATCAAATGCCGTGGTAATGTCCAATAGATTGAATTTTGTACTCTGCAGAATTTGTACATCTTTTTCCATAGGCTATGAACTATTGCGCGAAAAAGTAACATAACGTCTTATCTATTTTCTCCAAATAGTCCCACAAGTGCACCACAGAGGGTCAGGGGTCAAAGATTAAGCACGACACATGGGTCATAATGTGCGGGAATTTCACTCCCAAATAGCCGGCAATGAACGTTCAAAACTCACCGTAACTTTCCTCAACCAGTCCTCTGCTCTACTAGCCACCAGGTTTCATGGTTGTACGATGAATCATCATGTATACAGTCACAAGAATCAGTCCTTATATGATCGAGCAAGCACCAGATCCCACACTAAGGGTCTATCACATCATCATCAATTCATTAGTGGCCTTGCTCGCAATCCAACCCATCCCATGAACATCATCAGCAACATCATCAACACACTAGATTGTTGCTACTCCCACCTCATATATTAACACATGCCACCAAACTCATTTTAACGCATTTTAAAAGTAATTATGTGAGTAAAGGTGTGGCAATGTAGAAACATTGAAGGATTCCTAAGCATAATACTAGTAGCAAGGTATTTACGCCATCATTTAATTAAGCTTAAACGACGGTGTATCCTAGGGTTAACAAGGTAACGGTAAACCAAGGGTAATCAAGGATTAGATGTTCATACCTAAATAATTAGCATCAATATCACTAAGCAAGCAAGGTAATAGCTACTCAATCAGTAAAATAACAATTCATGCATATTAATTTAGACGGCCACATAAGTACATACGAAAACAGTACGATCAATCATGATCAAGGAGAAGTAGAGCTTGCTTTTGAAGCCTGGGTGTGATTCCTCCTCGTATCCCTCAATCTCGGGGTCGTCCTCGTGCTCCTCGTGGTCTATACGTAATAACGCTAAATAAATACTAGCGTATAAACAAAATACTATTGGAAGATCCAAAATGCATTACAACGACGGATGTGTAGAATACTATTCTAAAGAGATTGCACCTGTAGAACGGCTTCGCTTGATTTGGCCGCAGGGACTTGAGGAACCTAAGTCACGGTGTAATATTCTATTTCTGTATATTATACATATGCATGGAACTTTCCGATCAAAATATTGTTTCAGTGGAAGTTGATCGGTCTCAACGACAATTTGACAGGCTGATTCGTAGATTTTTACGCGCGGTTGAAACGAGAGAGCACATTGGAAAAAGGGTTCAGTAGGCGGTTTCATTTCTCGCCCGTGGAATTGGAACATCGATTTATCTGCGGCGTTCAATCCATTGGCAGAACCCACTCAGGTAGCGGTGGTAGTTGCATGGAAATGATGGGGATGGCTCAGGAGTCAGGAGCCCGATACGATGAACATGTTGAAGTCGAATTCATTGGAACAAACAGATTGACACCAAATTGAACCAGTCTCGATGAAATAAATTAAAATTAAGATGCCCGACAACTCGATGTGAACTAAACACCAAAAATTCAAATAAATATCATTGCGCAGATAATAACGCGCCAATAGCAAGGAAATGGAGCGCTTGACCTTGCCGTGGACCTCATTGTTTAACATCCGCAGGCAAGTTGCGCACGCTACCACGGTTGTATATATATACGTTGCGGATAGATTTCCCTGCATCCAAGGCGCAACAATCTTGTCTCCTGCTTCGTGCATCCCGAAGGTGGCAGCTGATTTTGTGCTGCCAGAGACGGCCGCTCGACGGAGAGCACAACGATGGGGTTCGTCTACCGCATCGCTAGCCCGTCGGAGTACCTGGCGATCACCGGGTACGGCATCGACGACGTGAAGCTCGCGAAGAAGGCATGGGTGGCGCCGGGGCAGCGTTGCACGCGCTTCGACATCTCCCCGGTGAACTACACCTTCGAGGTGCAGGCCATGAGCGCCGAGAAGCTGCCCTTCATCCTGCCCGCCGTGTTCACCATCGGCCCGCGCGCCGACGACGAGGCGTGCCTCCTCCGCTACGCCAAGCTCATCTCCCCGCACGACAAGCTCTCCCACCACGTGAACGAGCTGGTGAAGGGCGTGATCGAGGGCGAGACCCGCGTGCTGGCGGCGTCCATGACCATGGAGGAGATCTTCCGGGGCACCAAGTCGTTCAAGCAGGCCGTGTTCGAGAACGTGCAGCTGGAGCTCAACCAGTTCGGCCTCATCATCTACAACGCCAACGTGAAGCAGCTGGTGGACGTGCCCGGGCACGAGTACTTCTCGTACCTGGGCCAGAAGACGCAGCAGGAGGCCGTGAACCAGGCGAAGGTGGACGTGGCCGAGGCGCGGATGAAGGGTGAGGTGGGCGCCAAGGAGCGTGACGGGATGACGAGGCAGAACGCGGCCAAGGTGGACGCCGAGACGAAGGTGTTCACGGTGAAGCGGCAGGGCGAGGGCGCGAAAGAGGAGGCGAAGGTGAAGGCGGAGGTGAAGGTGTTCGAGAACGAGAGGGAGGCCGAGGTGGCGGAGGCGAACGCGGAGCTGGCGATGAAGAAGGCCGGGTGGGAGCAGCAGGCGAAGGTGGCGGAGGTGGAGGCGAGCAAGGCGGTGGCGATCCGGGACGCCGAGCTGCAGGTGGAGGTGGAGCGGCGGAACGCGGCGAGGCAGACGGAGAAGCTCAAGGCGGAGCACCTGAGCAAGGCCGTGGTGGACTACGAGATGAAGGTGCAGCAGGCGAACTGGGAGCTCTACAACCGGCAGAAGGCGGCGGAGGCGCGGCTGTTCGAGATGGAGAAGGAGGCCGACGCGCGGCGGGCCGCGGCGGAGGCAGCCTTCTTCGCGCGGCAGAGGGAGGCCGAGGCGGAGCTCTACGCCAAGCAGAAGGAGGCCGAGGGGCTGGCCGCCATGGGCCAGGCCCAGAGCGCTTACCTCTCCGCCATGCTCGCCGCGCTCGGCGGCAGCTACGGCGCGCTGCGCGACTACCTCATGATCAGCTCAGGGGTGTACCAGGAGATGGCGCGCATCAACGCCGACGCCATCAGGGGGTTGGAGCCCAAGATCAGCGTCTGGAGCAACGGTGGTGTCGGGGAAAACGATGCCAGCGGTGGTGGTGGTGCCATGAAGGAGATGGCCGGGGTGTACAGGATGCTGCCGCCGTTGCTGACGACGGTGAACGAGCAGACGGGAATGCTGCCGCCGGCGTGGTTGGGTTCGCTCGGCCCGAGTAAATCCAGTTGATGATGGAGCTCAATTTGATTGTTAAATCTTGTGTAGTGTGTGCGATATGTGCGCGCGCGATTGTGTGACTGTTTTTTTTTTTTTTTTTGGCTTTACAGAATCAAATATTGTGTGGATATGTGTCGGTATGGTGTGTGCATATTGCACTAGCGTGTGTATCCCGTCGTGCGTGTGCGTGTGCGTGTGTGTGAACTTTGTATTAGGAGTGGGGTGTGCACAAGCCTTCCTACGAGTGTTTTCAGTGATTATGATCTTTTCCTTTTTTTTAGTGTTTCCCTAAACGGAATTAGATGAAAAACTCTCCGGCCCCCGCGTCGCCCCAACCCTAGGGTGACACGAGCGGCACTCCATCGCCGCCGCTGCCGGCTTCTCCCCTCTTCTCCACCTCCGTCCCTGGCCGCCGCCGGAGTTGGTTGACGGAACAACCCGCACAGCGGCAAGGATGGCGGCGGCCGGGTCGTTTCGCCTCTTCATCCCTCCCCACCTTTGTCAGATCTCGCAATGGTGAGGGTGCCCAATCTGATCAGGTTGTGCCTTGGTGGATCCTCCCACGCGTGGATCTTTGGGCGGCGCTGCATTGGCGACGACCCTGTCATGTGTATATCTGGGGACCGATTGGTCGCCTCGGCAGCAATGGCTTGACGGCGGCATCTCTTCCAACGTGAATCCGGGGGCCCACGGGGCTGCGTCGGTGGCATGACGCCATGCCCTCCCCGTCTCTTGCAGATCAAGGGCGTCCCCGGCCTACATGTAGAGATGGTGCGCTAAAGTCGTTTCGCCTCCACAGTGCTACCCCTATGCAAAATTGGTGGCGGCGGATCATCGACTAGGGTTCCGGTCAAAAGATTTGGCGAGGGGACGCTCTATGGCACCACATTCCTTCATGAAGCCTCATCGTGGAACCCTGCTCTACTAGGCGTTTGGGGATTTCTTGTGGTGAAAACAAAGTTCCAGTGTGGAGCGGATGACGACGGCGTGTTGAACATTGTAACCTCGTTGGAGGCGTCGTCTTGAGTTTTCCTATGCTTGCGGAGTTGTGGAAAGTTGATTCCAATGTGCATCATGTTCTGCAGTCTCCATCAGCTATCGACAATATTCGTCCTTGGATTAGTAGATGCTCCAAGTGTTGTTCATATCTAGGTGGGTGATGGCACACGATGTAGTGGACCTTACTCACAAGGGCCCTCGTAAGATAATACATGATGCAATATGGGGTTTGTTCTTCTTTTTAGTTTTTTGTTTATCGGTGCGTGATGTACTTCTTATGTGGGTCGATTTAATCGGTGATTGTATTTAGCTGTAACTTTCTTATAAGTCAAAGCCAATGAGATTGTAGCTTCTTTGAAATCCAAGGCTGGAATTATTGCAATCTTTCTCATTATTTAAAAAAACCGGAATTAGAGGCTGACTAGACACGACTAAATGGTAGACGGACCAACTGTGTAGTTGAGGCCCTAGTAGGAAACCTCCTAAACGGTTGATATGTTAAATCGGTCAAAGGATGCGATGAAGGAGATGGCTGGGGTTCACAGGATGCCACTGCTGTTGCTAACAATGGTGCATCGGTGCACGAGCAGATGGGGATGCTGCCCTCGGCGGAGTTTTTATTTTAAATAATATTTTTATTATCAGGAATTACAAAAATAATATTGAAATTGGAGAAATCTCAAAAATAATATCCAATCGCACATTGGGTGCATGAAAATATAGTTTTTGGACTTTGAGCACACGAAAATTTGCGCGTGTAGTGTGTACGATACGTATGTGTTTGTTTCTCTTTATTACAGAATCAAAGATTGTGAGGATATGTGTCTGTATGGTATCAATGCTGCACTTGTGTGTGTCTCCCGCCCGTTGTGCATGTGGGTGCGTGTTCATGTACTTATATTAGGGGTGCGGTGTGTTGGCATTTCATTTTACTACCAATTTGCGCGTGTGTTGATACATTGTATTTTCAGTGATTATGTTCTTTTCCCTTTTCTTTATTTAAAACTGGAATTTGCCACAACACTACGCAGCAAATAATGACACTCATATCATAATTTACAGGCAATTATTAGTTCATTAATTAAGCATAAAACACTAGAAAAACTTAAATTAATAGCTTGTTTAAAACATATAAATTAGAAAAGACTCGAAAAACATAATTGAACAATGTGGCTCGAAACTACATTTGAATAGGCAATGAGCGATAATAAATGGCCAAAACAAAGAAAAAAACTGACCCAAAACATATTATTTCAGTGAACAAAATGAGGCCGCTTTTGGCCTGGCCCATTAATTGCCTCGCGTGCAGCCCATCAAAACCCATCAGAGCCGATGCACCTTGATTGTTGATCGTGATCAGACGGCCAAGGTGAAAGGGTACCAATATAAAAGGCAAAAGCACTAGAAACCCTAACCCTCGTTCCCTTCCCCGCCTCTTAGAGCCACGATGGTTGCGCCCCTCCATTGCAGCAAGATGAGCTTGTCCTCCTCTGACAATGGTATGTGCGTTCGTCATCCTCTGATTCCTCTTGCTGTTGGCTCCTCGCCCTCCTCCAATTCCTCTTTGCTGCCGGATGGTCGTCCTCCTCTGACCGCCTTGTTGTTGCCTGCCTTCCTCCTCTGATTCCTCTTATATGTTGGTTGCTCGACCTCAATTGGTGTGGTGTACATGTGCTCATTCTCCTCTGATGTGGGGTACATTGTGTTTACTACTCCCTCCGATTCTTTTTCTTAGGTGCATTTGGCCGAAGCGTTTTTCTCCAGAATGTTGGGTGTATTTCCGTTGGACTCCTAGGGGCGGGTGAGGGGGCTGTTCGTCTGGGTGGGAAATAAATCATGTGCTTCCTCGTTTCTGTTGCGGCCGCATCGCCTTCTCTCGTTTCCAGCATAAGTACGCCTCTATCTCCCTCGTGGCTGCACCAGCGTTTCTATCTCTCTCGATCTCTCATAAAAATACATCCACGAGCTCCCCAAGCAGGTCGCAATGCATGCTGCCGATGCCGGCGACGAGCATGCCGAGGAGGTTGACAAGCAGGTCGTGAAGCAGGTCGCGTTGCATGTTGCCGACGCCGGCGACGATCAGGCTAAGCAGGTCGGGCTGCCTGCGTTTGCTGCCGGCGATGATCAGCCAAGCTGGCCGAGCATCAATTCACAAGAGAAGATGTTGGAGTTGATTCGTGGTGTCAACTACGCCCCTGACAGTGAAGATGATCAAGATGAATCGCAGGACGTCAAGTTTGTTCTTGACTCACTCGCCGGCGACACCGAAGTGCCCGATTCTGAAGAAAATGTTGAAGCCGGAGATGACGACGAGGTGCCGGATGATGTCGTACGTGCCCTTGAGCAGCAAAAATCAACTGATATTCGCATCTTTGATGACAACAAGTCAAATAAGGAGATATGGGAGCTTATGATGCCGGTTTTGATACCTATCAACTACGGAAGGAATGCCGATGATGTGCATGATGCAGCACTCACTATTTTTTGGATAGCTCGTGAGTTTATCACGTACGGAAGGAAGTGAATGCTATGGGAATGATGTTATTCTAGTCATTTGCATAATGTAATCCAAGTGCCAGATTTCAATAGTAGACCGACATGATTACAAAGATTGCAGTAATACAATGACAGTCAAGTGCTAACAAAGGCTACTGCTGCATTGTAAAGATCATTGTCGCACTCTAAGGTTATTGGGAGTGTTCCTTGCATCTCCAAGGTCTTCTTCCTCATGTGTGGAATGTTGTAATATTGTCCTCCATTCTGCTTCATTATCTCCATCATGCAACTCTGTTGAGTTAGAAAAATCCTGTTGGACCTATCCACCGGATAATTGCGAAAAGCATCCTGCACTTTGCTCACTATATCGTCGATGTTATTTGGTGTTCCTTTATGAAATAGAGACTGAATTGCTGCAAAGAAGCCAAGGTCCAAAACATTTAAATCGGGCGAGTTCGGTGGTTGACATGTTAATCGAATGTCCCACCCATCAGCTTGTGCTGCTGCAACAAATTCAGGATCGTTGACGTCAATGTGGGTCTTTGCATTGTCTTGTTGGATGAAAATTGGCATGCCTCTCTCTTCAGCTGGCCACTTTGCCTTGATTGCTGGAAGTACTTTTGTTAGCAAAAACTCTCGGCTGGTTTCTTTTTTGACCGATGTCATGGCCTTGGTGACCGGGGTACCTACACAAACATGTAAAGAAAATTCAGTTAGCATTTGTCAAATTCAGTTAGCATTTGGCAAATTCAGTTAATATGATTCTGATTTTAAATGCACAAATCATACCTCTTGGTCGATTGACACTACTCTTAGCGGGTTCAACATAGGTGAATGGAAAAACTCCTAGTTTGCCATCAAAGATACGATTACCCTCACTGTCAAATCTAGGCCGAGTGACCACAGCCAAGAACATTACTTTCTCTATAAATTTTTTGCTCTTAACCGATCTCCGTGGCCTTTCCTCATCGTTTGCCACGTAGTACTTTTGGTTGCGCCTTGTTCTATAAAACCATTTCTCATCAATATACATGACATTGTACATTATGTCAAATGTTGGGGCACCTTGTGTTCCACTCTTCAACATGGATAAGCAATATTTCACCCGTGCAACCTTATTCTCATCGGTCAAGCTAAACTTGAGATCATTGGTGTGTCGGCGAAATGCACCTTCTTTGAAACGCCTGTAAACCGTGCTTTTTTTCATCCCTAGTTTTTCTGCAAGATTAGCTATGGTTGTGCGATCAGCTAAATCAATACGCTATCGATTTCAATCCTCTTGCGTCCAACATTGTTTGCCAACTTATTCTTAATCCCCTCTATACCACCAGCCTGCCCCTTATGCCATATGTTCTGAACTGTTCTACGGGGTACACCCCATTTGGCAGCAACTTCTTTACTTACTACATGTTGTAACATAGGTGGAGTTGTCCTCGCCAACAAATCAGCATATATGCCGATCTTTTGATCATCAGTATAAAACCTCCTCTTTTTACCTACAAAACAAGCAAAAGAAAAAAAAAAGATGCATCTAAATCATGTGCAGGATACATGTGTACAAACAACTTTACAAAATGCCTAGCATAGCATTAACTAAACATAAAAGAATGCAACCTCCTCTGCTTTCTACATACAGAACACGCCCCACTAAAAAAAACTATCTGTATAGTAAATCTTGGGAAGCATACATGTATACAAACAACTTTACAATATGACCAACAAAAAGTAAACATGGATGAATGATAACTTACCATCACCATGTTCCGCTTCTGCATCTAGATTGGCAGCTCCTCCATCTATCCCATCATGATCTCCATCAGGAACTAGGAGGCACCAAGGAAAACATATACACTCCTATCAGTTTGTTGCACGGCTACTTGGTGTTCAAAATCAAAAACTCAGTACCTTGGTTGAGATCAAATTCATGAGCATGTGCTTGACCATCGTCTTCATTCACAGCAACTTGTTCCAGGCCTTCGTCGGCTCCAAGATCGGCACCTGGTGCACCAAGATCGATCAGAGTTGTTGCACATTGGAGACTAATGAAACAAAATCGAAAAAACAAAGACAACCTGAATCTTCGTCAACCCACACCATGTCATAGTCGAGTTCATGAGCAGACCCATGCCACTCGCCTATGGAACTCCAATCTACACGATTTTCATCCTCTGAATCGGGTGCCTCCAGATTGAGGTCGAGGTTGAGGTACGCCGTGTGATGGACAGGGAGGAGCACAAGAATGAACTGGAGGAAGGAAGAAACAAATGACGCCATGGAAGTGGAACTGGATCAATCCTTGAGATCCTCGAACCTTTTATAGACTAGCGATTGGAGGAGGCACAACAGGCGCCATGGTCAAATTTTTGATCTTCGATTGAAAATGGGCGCCATGGCCAAAATTTAGTTTTCGGAAAACTGGGCGCCATGGTTTTTGGCAAAGCTGAGCGCCATGGCCAAATCGCGATCTAAAAATCCTTAGCGCGCGCGAAAAATGGAAGGCGGCAAATGGAAGGCACTATCTCTGGGTGCAATTTTGTTTTCGCCAAATTTGGGACGCGCGATCCTCTGCGATATTGTTTCCGTGAAAACCTGTTTCGTTTCCAATATGATTCGCGCGTGAATCGTATCTCCATTCATGCTGTCTCTGATGTGCGGTCCCTCCAGACGAGACGTCGCCATGCATGCTGCCCACCACGCCACAAATCCAGGGGAAACGAGCAGTCACGGCTGGTTTAAATGGAGAATGGAGGAATTGATGCCCAAGCAGTTGTAGACTTGGTCTCTGTGCCAAGGCAAGACGCACCTAAGAAAAAGAATCGGAGGGAGTATATTGTATATATGGGTATACATATCCTAGAATATAGGGGACGACTATATGGACAAAGTAACATTTGCTTGCGTCATCCAACTTTGTCTTTTGAGTAAAATTATCTTGCTTTGTAACTTGCGTTTTGGTACTCAGATTTTTATCAAGAATTTTTCCTCTATGGAGGCCTCTGCATTTATTAGCAATATCTTATTCTTTAAATCAATAACCTCTAAAAATCCTCTGCTTTTGGTGGTAAAGATGCCAAAATCAGCCATAAGACTTGTTTGGGTAGAACTTCTAAACATTTATGAGCCAGGTTTTAATATGCCACAAACACTTTACTGTTGTATGTGCATAGAGCATAGGAGTCACCGCATAGTAGAAGCCTAAATGGAATTTATATTTTAATGTGTTTGAGGGCATGCACTTGCAGATAGAGGTTATCACTTGGCTAACTCATATGAGCTAGATTCTTAATTCAGTTCAACCTAATGTTAGGAGAACAACTAAACTTTGTGAGCCAAGTTTTAATATGGCGAAAACACTAATTATTACTTTCTTAAAAACTTGGGATATTACACCTCATAGCAATGGAGAGAAGATGAGTTGGGAAGGCACATCGACATGGATCTGGAGAGGAGTGGTGCAGCCGCGGCGGAGTGGAGCCAGCAAACAGGGGAGGAGCGAAGAGGAGCAACAGGTGTGGCGGATCTAGGGTTTGGGGAGAGGAGTGGCAGTTGAGGTACAGGGGATAGGAGGAAACTGTGGCTATGGATTGGGTAGAGATGGCTTTTATATGGCGCGGGTTCAGCTAGTGATTGTTGTTGGGTTGTGGTGGTGGACCGTGTCGTGTGAGGCTAACATGATGCCTAGCGGGCATTTCATGCCTAGTCCATTTATATGTCGCGCCGTGCCACCCATCGGGTCCCTCTGTCGAGACACACCATGATGCTTGGGCCAGGCTGGCGAATGCACGAAATGTAACGGGTCATGCCGTCCGGTACAAAGCTTTTGTGCTATTGCAGATAGAGGTTATCACTTGGCTATCTCATATGAGCTATATTTTTAACTCAGCTCAAGGTAATTTTTATATTTTGTGCAATGCCATCCTTGCCAAAATCTACTAATTTAGCAAAACAACCAAACTTTGTGAGCCAAGTTTTAGTATGGCACAAACACTTTCTCTTGTATGTGCACAGGGTGTTATGGGCACCACATAGGAGCGGAGAGGAGAGGAGTTAGGAAGGCCCGACAGTGTGGATTTGGAGAGGAGTGGTGCATCCGCGATGGAGAGGAGATAGCAAGATGTCTGTATGGGAAGGAGCGGCAAGGAGCAGCGGGTGAGTCGGATCAAGGGTTTGGGAAGAGGAGTGGCACAGAGGAGAGGAGAGGAGAGGAGAGGAGATGTGGAGAATGAGGCTAGGGTTTTGGGAGAGGACCCCCTCTTTATATAGCTGGTGAGTGAAACAGACCAGACCAATCAGATAAAAGTGTTTTGTTCTAGAATGTAGAGCGGATTTGAAGAGAGACTATTTGCGCCGAAAGTGGGTCTGTTGTTCACTTTCGGAGGAAAGTGAACGGGGAGTTCAGATAGACCATGGTTTTGATTTACATCATTGCGGCGTGAGTTGCCGGTATTGTCTATCATCCATCCAGAAGATAGTGGGCTTTTTGTTTTGTCATATCATGCCGTGTGCTCCTTCTCTGCAGGAATATAAGCTCTTCCTCCTCTGACAATGGTGTGTGCGCTCGTCGTCCTCTGATTCCTCTTTCTGTTGGCTGCTCACCCCTCCAATTCCTCTTTGCTGCTGGCTGCTCGTCCTCCTCTGATTCCCTTGTTGCAGCCTGCCCTTCCTCCTCTAATTCCAATTATATGTTGGCTGCTCGAGTGCGGTGTACATATGCTCATCCTCCTCTGATGTGGGGTGCTTTGTGTATACTATATTGTATATATATGTATACATATCCTGGACTATAGGGGACGGCTATATATATGGATAGTCAGGGCTGACCATGCTCGACTAATCGGGCTAGTCGATGACTAATTGTGACTAATCGCCTGGTCGGTTCAATGGCGACTAGTATCTACTACACGACTTGTAAAGATTGATATGATAACATCAAGATATATTAGCAAAATTAATTTGAACAAGAAACTATTTTTGAATATGAAAATTTTTATTAGTTATAAGAGTTTGCACAACCATACCTCTATGATGGGACACTAGTTTTCCTCTATTCTTCAGTGCATAACCACAATTGTTAGACTTTGAGCGGCTGGCCTTGCGTTCACAACCTTTTGGAGGCTCCTTTTTATACCTTGTGGATATATGAGTTCGATAATGTATTTAGATAATGTTGGCTTAATGTCATCAATTGTGTTGACAACACTTATAGAATTCTTTTTCAAAATAAATTTTTTATTGTTGAGAATTACAGAAATAATACCAAAAATGGAGAAATTTCAAAAATAATACTCAGTCGTACGTTGGTTGCGCGAAAACTGAGCAGTGGTACGTTGGTTGCACGAAGATTGAGTAGTAGTGCGTTGGTTGCAAGAAAATTTAGTAGTAGTATGTTGGTTGCATGACTACTCAGCTTTCGTGTGTTGGGCGCATAACTATATGTTTTTATGCCATTAACGTCTGAAAGTACACTATATATGAATACCCCAAGCACGTAGACTAGCAGTAGTACGTTCAACGCACAAAAACTACTTAATAATTTTTTTCCCGTCCATGCATTTTTGTTTCCCATTTGTTTGAGGGTGCATATCCAATATTGTGTGGTTTGTAAGGTTTTGGTACATGAGAGTATGCAATTAAAAAAGTTAATGTATTCTTACAATGTTAAGTAATTCTATCAATCTACATGGCCACCTAAATATTATACATTTTATCGACTCATTATTTTTCGTTGTACACAATACACATATGACTAATTTGCATGTCCCGAAACAATGCCGAAAATATAAATACACATCAATAGTAGCTAATTTTCATTTACAACACTACTTTCTATTATATTTATAAGAGCAAACTATTTTATTCTGATGTACACAAATCTATTTTGTTAATCCAATTAAAAACTAAATTAGTTAATATTCTAGTTTAAAATACTCCTGAAGAGAGAGAGAGAGAGAGAGAGAGAGAGAGAGAGAGAGAGAGAGAGAGAGAGAGAGAGAGAGAAGGGCAATAATTGAGAAGGAGTGGGATTAGTCATGTGTTGGTTGTACTACTACTAATTTTCGTGCAATCAACACACAAATACACTTGTATAGGGCCAATTTTCATACGTTCAACATATGACAATTAGTATTTCGAACATTCAACACACAAAAACCTATTTTTTGTGCAACCAACATACAACTATCCAATTTTCGTGCAACCAACCTACTACTACTCAATTTTCGCGAAACCAACGTCCGACTGCGTATTATTTCTGAAATTTCTCCATTTCCAATATTATTTTTGTAATTCTTAACGATAAGAATATTACTTTTATAAAAAAATCAACACTTATGTATATCACCTCGCTTGCTTGAGATATGTCAAAAGTACAAAGACATTCAAGTTCTTTGGACTCCCTGGTTGTTTTGACTGCATGTAAGATTAATTTTGGTTATCCTAGGATTCTCTGCAACTTGTACTTGAAGATCATTGACCCTTTTGAATATTCTTGCCAAAATGTCATGATAATGTACAAACCATCATAAGTAATGTTGAGGTCCTCTTTCCTTTTGACTGGCCGGCTTCATCACTATTTTCACTTTTAAATCCATGAGTCACTTGGACGGGGGCGCCCTCAAGTGCAATTCGAATCTTCAAGGAGAGATTAACATACTCAAGCTTTTGATCTTCACCTTCTTACTTCTTCTGTCAAATTTTCCTCCAGGCCAGGGTATAGCAGTTCATCTGATCTAGTCAATTCATCTAGATGACCACCAGAAGCGACATTATTGCAATGGGAACACCAACAGACGTGTCAATATATGATATATAGGGACAACGAAAACTATTGACAACTCAACTCTAAAGTGAAACACATGTCCAATTTCAACGTCAATTCATGAACAATAAATTGTCCATGGAAGAGGTTCATAGCATTACTTTCTTCAATGTGCTTGGAGGCAACGCGCTTTTAAGACCCAGACAACCCTGAGGGTCATGGCAAAATAAGATTGCTTATGCCATCGGACTTCGTCTTTTGAGTAAAATTATCTTGCTTCGTAACTTCCATTTTAGTACTCAAATTTTTTCGACAAATTTGTCTGGAGCAAAAGTATGGTGTCGTCCGCAACACACAAACAAAGTAGTTTTCATCCGAGACACACCATGATTTAGTGACTCTCGTCTGTTACACACACCGCGCCCATTAAAATATTCTTTTGAGGTGACTGAGGTGTGAAAATTTGAAGAAAAAAATGACAAATAATGCCCCTACCCTCATCGAGGCAGTCATCGCATGAGTGCATCAAGGGCCAGCGGCAATGGCCGATGCGGCAGGTGGGATCCACGACGGGATCTCTAGCTGCAACACTGGGTTTCCCAGGTAGGCTGGCTCGTGTAGGTGGATGCTCGTAGTGCCCTCCTCGTCTTCCTCGATGCACTAAGGCTGCTACGAGAAGTGGATGTGGATGGCGTCAGCTGGGTGGACGTCCTGGGGCCTTCGTGCAGTGCCTCGACCACGTTCCCAGTTTCCCTGATTCCGGCCATCGTCTAGCACCATCCAACTTGGAGACAAGGTTAAGCAACGCATGTCTGCTTTTGCAATGAGATGTTGACTAGCCGAACTAGCAAATCAAAATCCCAGTACACAAATTGATGCCGAGCCACAAGTTGATTCACAATCTCAGTACAAAAGCCCTGACGCGCAAATAAGTCCCAACACACAAATTGAATCCGCGTTGTCGAGCTCTAATCGTGAGATCCACTAGCGCCGGACTCTGGAAGGAAGTCTGGTTCTTGAACCACTAGGGCAGCCGTGACCCAACCATCAGCCTGTTTGACAGGCTGCAGCTGCAGAAAAATAACTGCGAACACTGTAGCTGTTGCTGAAGAAATAACTGCGCACACTATAGCTGCTGCTGCTGCCTGCTGCAAAACCTCCAACCGAACAGGCTGAATGTTGCGGTTAGCAATGGTGGAGCCTGCCATGGTCGGGGTGGGTGTGGGCCCGGTTTAGTTGCGACCTGCTATCAGCCATCATGTCGAAAAAGAAGGGCACAATGGTTTACCTGCAATTTGCTATCGTCAGTTTGGGGGGGGGGGGGGGGGGGTTGCAGATCGTTGAGTTATTTGGGGAAAAAGAAGGACACAACAGTCATTTCTCTCACCGTAATTCGCGGAAATTGTATTTCATGCATGGTGGTGTGTTATAGAGGAGTGCCACGGATTGATGTGGAGAACAGAGTGATGCAGGATGAGAGCGAAGATTGATGTAGGATTTGGGGGAGAGGAGAGGAGAGACTGAGCCTGATGCAGGATGTGGAACAAAGAGGGCATAGATAAAGTTGTCTCTTCACCCCTCACTTAGGGCATGGTCGTTTGGTTTAGGACTAAATTTTAGTCATTAGAATCTTGCTATTTAAGGGTATTAAATAAAGTCTAATTACAGAACTAATTGTAGATCTCTTGGGCTAATTCGCGAGACGAATCTAATGAGGGTAATTAAACTATGATTAGCTGATAGTGACTGTACATTACTATGGCAAAACATAGATTAATTAGACTCATTAGATACATCTCGTAAATTAGCACACATCTGTCAAAAAAATTATAATTAGAATTTATTTAATATTTCTAAATAGCAAAATTCTCTATGATGTGATAGGTCTAAATTTAAAATTAGGAGGAAACAAACTTGGACGGGGACAAATAAGGAATGTACTTTTAAAATGGCCAACCCACTGTGATCCAGGCCCAACGCCGTTGTTACCCTCGTGGCCTCGCTGGCCGAAGCTGGGGTTGTCCCTTCCTACTGCCTTCTCATCTCGACTTTTTCCGCGGTGATGTAAAGAGCAGGACTGCGGGCGTGCTTGGTTCTCAGGCCCTGTTTGTTTCCACCAAGATTATATAATCCAGCTTATATAATCTATAAGCTGAGGCAGAGCAGATTATTGGATTATGATAATCTGGCCTGTGAATTGCTATAATGTAGGAATAATCTGAGACTTGTTTGTTTCAACTTATAGATTATATGAGCCAGATTATATAATCTGGGTGGGAAACAAAGAGGGCCTCAGCCAAAGCACACCACACAGAGATGGTGGCGGGCCACAAGATTGCTAGTTGTTTCTCTGTGCTGCATGTTGTGGCATGTGTGGGCCTGGCGAACTTTTTAGCCACCATAGAGTGTTGCGTCGCCACAAATTGGCGTGGTAAAAGCTGGTTGAGAACCAAGCAGGCCCTGCAACCAATTCGGCCGGCCCGGGACCGTGCCTAGAGGGCCCGCGCACGTCGCTTCACCAATTCGCGGGAGCGCTGCGGTTGATTTACCCGCTGGTTCGCGTGAGCATTTGGAGCTGCTGTAGAGTTGCGCGGAGTGGATCCGCGCACACACGCCATTTCGTC
Organism: Eragrostis curvula; assembly: GCA_007726485.1. Classification (NCBI taxonomy): domain Eukaryota; kingdom Viridiplantae; phylum Streptophyta; class Magnoliopsida; order Poales; family Poaceae; genus Eragrostis; species Eragrostis curvula. The sequence goes on along the minus strand of CM017439.1, from coordinate 22,896,055 downwards.
AGGCAGAACAAGCCGTGTGGTGCGGCCGCGCGGCGGCCGGCCGTTAGTCCTGGCCACTTGGGCCGTGCTACATGGGTCTCGTCCCGGCCCGGTCCGTTTGGCACGGTCCGAGCACGTCCCGGGCCTGTTGATACACGGACCGAGCAGGCTCATAGTCCGTAACAGGCCGTGCTCGGACCTGGCCATAAGCCCGTCAGGCCGGTCCGAGCACGGCTTGTTAAAACCAGCCCACATAGCCTGTGATGGCACGGCCCGGTCCTGGCATGACCCTTATAGCCCGTCAAGCATTCCAACAGTCGGCCTGCCTCGAGTCCAGCCCATTAAGCCAAGGCCTGCCTCGCGCCCAGCAGCATATATATTGGACGTCGAACCCTAGCCTTACCGCACCATCCACTAGTCCCCATCCCGCGCCATGCTGCACCCGCACCGCCTCCTCTCCTCCCCATCTCCTCCCTCGCCGCTAGGGATGGCAATGGGGCGGGTTCGGGGCGGGTAGAGCAAATCCATACCCGCCCCGACAGGCGCAACGGGTAAAAATCCCCACCCGCCCCCGTCCTTGTGGGTGAAAATCCCTACCCGTCCCCGTACCCGTCAGGTATCGGGGCGGGTATCGGGTACCCACGGGTGCAACATTATAAACACATGTTAGCCTCAAAATTCAACAAATTTTCATAATTTTGTAGCCTCTCACATAACAAACAACAACACATGAAATTTTTTTGACTAAAACTATTGTTAAACCACCTATGGACAGCACACATTAACATAAAACAACACATATATTAGATAAAATGAGTCAAATTTAGAATTAAATTCAAATTACGGGTACCCGTCGGGTTACCCATGGGTGGGGATAAATCCCCGCCCCGTACCCGACTCATGTCGGGGCGGGTACGGGCGCCACCCACGGGTAGAAAACGAGCCCCATACCCGGCCCCATCGGGTCGGGTACCCGATACCCGGCCCCGAATTGCCATCCCTACTCGCCGCCTCACCGGCGTCACCGCCTCACCGGCGCTGTACGCGCCGCAACGCAAGCCTCGCCACCCTCTCTCCATCTCCCTCACCTCACCGCCTCCCTCACGGCTGAGCCTCGCCTCTTCGCCGTCGTTCGTTTCGGAACCCTAGCTCCCTCCTCGCCGAAGCTGTTCGCCGGAGCCCGAGCCACTCCTCCTCTCCGATGGCCAGTAGCCTCTGACACAACCCAAATCCGGTAGCCTCCACTTCGACTGATGCTGCGTGGGTAGCAGATCAGGCGTTGTCGACGACGTCATCTCCGATGGAGGGCGGATCGATCAACGACGACATGCGTCTCCAAGGTGAGCATGGCGATGATGAAGACAACGATGTTGGTGCCGACGGCGAGGCCTTGTTCGAGAGTGGTAGCGCGTCGTCTCCAGTGGACGTGGACGGGGAGCCAAGCCCGACGAGCACCGGTTGCAAGAGGCGACGGAGAAGGGCGAGGACCTCCAATGTCTGGAAATTCATGAAGGAGCTGAAGAAGGTCGTCAATGGTAAGGAAACCAGGTGCGGTGCTTGCTGTAACTTCTGCAAAAGCGTTCTTTCTGCTAGCTCAGGGGGTGGTACTGGTCATCTGCTTCGCCATGTTGCATCATGCAAAAGAAAGGCTTATGCTGCTAGTTCATCTTCTCAGTCTCAACTGCAATTTAGTCCTGATGGTCGCATTAAGAACTTTGTTTACTCTCCTGAGGTTGCTAGAACTGAGCTTTGCCAATTCATTGCTAGACTTGATTTACCCTTTATGCATTGGTGAACAGCCTGCATTTGAGTATTACATTAGGATTGCACATAATCCTGTTTTCAAGCATGTTTCTAGGCAATCAACTACTAGAGATCTTGAGGCTTACTTTGAACTAAAGAAGTTCTGTTGTGCTTGATTTGTTGAGACAGGCTTCTTGTATTTGTTTGACTTCTGGTATCTGGGCCGGTAATGCTGAGGAGGACTATCTGAGTGTTGTTTTCCATTTTGTCACTGATGAATGGGAGTTAGAGAAATGCATTGTTGGTATGAGGTTGATTGATTGCTCTCATTCTGGTGCACATTGCTGAGCGCATTATGAATGTTTTTTCTGAGTTTGGCATGAGTTTTACGGTTTTATCTATTACATTAGACAATGTATCTGCAAATGCCACTGTTGTAGAGCATATAGCTCCTTTGATTTCATCATATGTTGGTTCTGCTTTGTTGCATCAACGTTGTGCATGTCATATCATCAACCTCATTGTGAAGTCTGGACTCAAACACATTAAGAATTATATTGAGGATTTCACGATTGCTATTTCCTTTCTTAATTCATCTAACCAGAGAATTGTAGCTTTTAAGTCATTTTGCTTATCTTTTGGGGCTCGTCCTCGTAAGTTTGGTTTGGACATCGATGTCAGGTGGAATGCAACTTATCTTATGCTGAAGCATCTTGTGCCTTATAAGGACACCTTTTCTGTGTGTACTCATTATCAGCCTGGTGGTCCTGCTTTGCTAATAGACAATCATTGGTATGTTGCTAAGCACATCTTGGAATTTCTTGAACTGTTCTATAAGTGTACTGTATCACTTTCTGGTGTTTATTACCCAACATCTCCTTTATCCATGCATGCTATTATTGAGATTGCTGATCACTTGAACAAGTTTGAGAATGATAATCTGCTTAGATATGTTATTGTTCCAATGAAGAATAAATTTATCAAGTATTGGGGTGAGATTCCTCTACTCTACTCTCTTGCTTTTATCTTGGACCCTAGAGCTAAACTTGCTGGTTTTAACAATGCACTTCAGTTATTTACTCAATTGTACAACCGTGATTATTCTGCTTATCAGGCTCGTGTGAAATCTGAGTCATCTACCTTGTTTACTAAATATGAGACTAAGATTGCATCAATGAGAGTGCAGAGGCCACAGCAGGCCACCACTGATGGAGGTACACAAGTATGCTCATGGAATAGGTTGTTTGCTAGACCACCAGCCCCAACTCCTGCAGATTCAAACCCTGTAATGTCTTCTAATATCTCTGAGTTGTCATGTTATTTGGACAGTGATACTGTTACAGTTTTTGATGATTCTCTAATATCTCTGAGTTGTCATGTTATTTGGACAGTGATACTGTTACAGTTTTTGATGATTCCTTCAATTTGCTTAACTGGTGGCAAGATCACAAAAGAACATATCCTATCCTGTCAATTATGGCTAAAGACTTGATGACTATACCTGTTTCCACTATCTCTTCGGAGTCTGCGTTCTCTTTGTGTGGCAGGTTGATCGAGGAGCGTCGCCGGAGCCTTACACCTGAACATGTGGAGATGCTGTCCTTGATCAAGGATTGGGAGCAAGGTGATGCTCGACAACAGCACAACATCGAGAACGATGAACTTGCAGACAAGATGGCGAACATGTTCTTGGATGGAGATGGAGAAGGACCTGCTGGTGCTGCTGCTGCTGGAGGTAAGATTCTTTCCAACTTAAACATATGTTTCCCTTAATTATTGTTTCATTGTTGTAATTTAATCAATGAACTTTCTCATGTTGAAATAGGATGAGGAGAACAGCCGTCGAGCAGAAGAGATCACTACAAGAGGAGGAACTATACTCTTTTTCCCTTTAGGGTTTTATCCTCATGTAGTAGAAATGAGGTTTTACCTAAAGGTTTTTAATGAGGCAGCTCATTTTGTAACTTCTATTTCTAAAGCTTGGCGGTCTCTATTTTTAGACATGAACTTGTAATATATTAGTGTAAGACCTAAGAACTTCATATTGCTACTTGCTTGTTGAATCTGGGAACTTATGAGTTCTGACTTGTGTTGTGTCTTGTTGTGTTTCTGTGTGGAGTGTTGAATATTGAATCTGTGAAGTTATGATCATGTTCATGTAATCATGTCAAATCTGGGACTTTGCTCGCTATTTTTTTAATCATGTAATCTGTGTGGGAGACTTTGACATGTAGTTAGATTACAAATTTTTGATCAATATGAGGCTTTTTTGTGTGTCATCCAATTGCCGTGCTGCGGACTGGCCTGTCCGAAAAGCCTGCCGGGCTGACGGCCCGGCCTGGTCCGTTTAAACCATGTCGTGCCGTGCTTGGGCTTGGCTGCAGGCCCGTCGTGCCGGCACAGCACGGCCCCTTAAAAAAACGGCCCGGCCTGTGACGGGCTCGTGCCGTGCCCGTTGACTACCGGCCGTGGCCATGTTTCCTGAACCATACCATACTGGCCCGACTCACTCAGTGATCCAAGGCCCAGCGCCCATGCCCGCTGGCCGAGATCAAACAAGCTCGATGCTGTCCCTTCTCTGCGTTTTCCCAAAGTCACGTACTAGCCACTCCGCTAACAAATGGTAAAGCCGCGCCTGAAGGCACATATATGCTGCTGCTGGAGGTTTAGTTGGTCCGTGTGGTGCCAAACCAAGTATAGAAATGCATGTGGACGTTCAAGAAAATTCTCCATGTTGTAGATCACGCCTAAACTGTTATTTCGATTTTCTTGGTCTCTCAGTTCTGCACTAGTATCTTTTCTTGTTAATAAAGATAATTTTCTTGGTCCGTTATCTGATGGAAGTTAGCTGAATTTGTTTGGACACTTTGGTCCATGTTATATTTTTGAATTGTCAGTATAAACTACGACGTGTCCTTGAATCTTGAGTAATAATTTTATGATCCATGCCTCGAGCTGGTTTATGATTCATGGTGCTGCACTGATCTTTCTCACTTTTGTCTCGCACCCACATGTGTGCTACTTACTTGCATTTGAGGCCAACTGATGCCATGCCAACCTCCGTCAAATCGTTGTTCAACTTCAGACCCTCGCGCCTTCATTTTTATATGTACTTCAGGATTCGTGTTTCTCATGTGTGAATTCACCTTGTTGTTGCTGTAGTTATGCCTGCATTGGTCTACTTCAGAGAATCAGAGCAGTTGTTTTGGGTATCTGATGTGATATTAAATCAGCAAGGTTGTTTATCTGAATTTTCTCCTTGAGGTTTGTAACAAATGTTATTCAGCGTTCATGCAGATCATGCTCAGCATGCAGCTGCATGCAAGCTGTGTTATGATTTAACAATAAAGGAACATAATATACAGCAAGGTAGCCATCACTTGGTGAAGCTGTGTTATAATTTCGGGATGTCACAAAGTTGTCAATGTAGAGGCTGCACTAACAACATCTAAGAGAGTAAGAGTTCAGAAGAACAGGATTAGAATTATTTTTTGTTTCTGTGGCTGCGATACCCTCTTCTGAAACACAATGCTCCTGATTCTGATTCCAGAACTGATATGCTCTCTTTTGAAAGAGAATCCAACTTAGTCAAAAGATTTCACAAGCTGGCTTTGATGCACTGGCTTATACATGTCTGCTCAAAAGCTATAAATGTGATACACTATCTAAATATTTGCTTAAAGATGACATCAGTGTAGGCTTCAGTATAATAACATTTTAGGCATTTGGCAAGTCGATGCGCCGTTGCTGCCAGTGCTTGTTGACGCAGTGTTATCAAAATATTCTTGAGCTTTGGATGCCACAAGGTAAGCTAAGTAGGCTGGTGGGACTGCATGTAAAGAAATAAGCCGTCAGTTCAATGGGAACAACAAATCAACATACTCCCTTAGGTTCATATAGAGAATTTGCTTAGCTCAATAGGACTGGAGAGAGTACAATATAGAACGAACATGGCACTTGTGCACGAGTCACAAGCTGTATGCATGTCGCCACCAAATGAAAATCAAGAGAAACAAAATGGCAAATGCAACAGTAGTTTCTCTAGCAACTAACTCAATGCAAATCACACAAACACAAGAATAATCGGGAAAGGACGCACCCATATATGCTTCTGGGTAGGCCCAACGCATCCAACTGCATATCCAACAGATGATGTCAGTAATATGAGAGATGTTCGATAGTCACAAAATTCATTAGAGTTCAGCTCAACTTACGGGGTACAGATTCCAATGCATAGAGACTGCAGATCATCAACTGTGAATTTATTATCATCATAGGGAACCGAATAACAAATGGTTCGGCTGCCTAGCGAGCAAGGTGCCTGAGAAGGAACATATTTACTGTAAATAAAACGACAGCTCAAAAATATTTCTCGAGTTGGAGACCAAAGAGTATACTGTACCAGAGGATGTTTAAGATATAAAATTATCTCCGGATTGCAATTATCTTCTCCAAAATTGAAATCAGCGGGTACTGTACGTCAGCATGGAACAAGACGAGGAAAAAACAAATTGTCACCACAGCTATTTTTGTCCCAAAAAGAAAAAAAAAATTACAAACAGCGAAGATGCCAACCATGCATAAAGCATACCTCCAGATTCATCGAGAGAAGGCACTTCAGCAACAAACACAAATGTGACTTTTGGACAATATCCCTCCTTGAAATGGGCACAAGCCTTTTATTGAACAACAAAACTGTTAAAATGATCAAATCAGACAAGCAAATACAGGATGGGAGGCATATCATATTGAATACCTTGTTAATAGCATCAACTTCATGCAGATAAGTGACATCCATTAGATTTTTCATCTCATTATCTCTGTGCAAGGTAATGATGTTAGCATATCTCATTCAACAAGACGATGAAAGATAGAAGCACTTGTACCTGAAGGTGCAATCCGTTAGATTTTTCATCACAGCATTTCTGTGCAAGTAATGATGTTAGCATATCTCATTCAACAAGACGATGAAAGATAGAAGTACTTATACCTGAAGAAGATTATCCTCTCAGGTAACCGTTTCCGATTCTGCAAAAAGGCACCCAGCAGCTCACTGCCAAAAAAGAAGAAATGTTACTTCTCCAAATGGAAAACATAGGCATTTAAAAATGGCATTATACACATAATACCTGAACATGCCACAGTTCTTTTTCTTTGGAGAAAAAAGATCTTTTATTAAAAATTCATCACTTGGCTGACAAGAGACAACACTCTTATACTTGTTGGCTCCAGGCCAATCGATCGATGCCACCAACTACATGAATCAACCAAAAAAACTGCCAACTCAGACTCTGTTAGCAGAAGGGCTAAGTCCATGATTATTGGTCAGTTTACTAACAATGCCAAACCATGTAACGAAGGACAGATACAGGAAGAAACATACAGATGCAACAGATGTCGAGCCGTCTGCTCCTTTGGAATGAAAGATGTCAGCACCACAAATCATAGTTGGAGCTTCTGACACAAATGGTATGGCAGTGTGTTTCAAGGGTCCTGGTACACCTTTTTCCTCGTGGTCGAGAACCTAATTAGAAGAAACTCAAAACATGAGAATAAAGCCAAACAAAATAGAAAAACAGGATAGTTCTGTACCAAACAAAAACAAAACCATAGAAGGGAAATAACCTTCGTCTTTATTTCTTTAGCAGCACACTCAAGATGCTTCTTTCTTACCACAGTGCTATCCTTAGCACACGGTTTAATACACTGATAGACAATGTCAAGGCTCTCGCACACCTCTTCAACTTTCACTGCAATTCCACATGACTTAAACAAAAAAATGAGAACCAAAGGTGTATTTAAACAAAATGGCGATTTCCATACCACATTCCTCTTGATCTGGCATAACTACAATCAGAAGACTCAAGCATCCCTTCACTCCAGGTTTGCTATAGACTTTTGCGATCTCGTCCTGTATGCCCCACAAAGCATCTTCTATATCACTGGGACGAGCAGGCGTTTTCTTGAGGTATCTCAGTGCCATGGGGTAAAAATTCTATCATGTTGATACTAATGTCAGATACGTAACAATTGTTTATAATGCGAACGCTAAGACAAGGAAAGAATGCAAGGATTTACCATCCCAATGTCCATACACACACTTCGGAGCTTATCTGTGAGCCTCAATGTCGCATCATCACTCATGAGTGAAAAATTTACAATTGCCCAGCTTTTCACAGTTCCTCCCACCTATAGGTAACAATGCATAAAAATTGAAGATATTTTCGTAATATAACAGTGTAACAACAGCATAACCATAAATTGTTCAGTTCGCAGATTTGCAAATTCAAATCTTACTGTCCTACAGTTGCATAAAAAAGCAAGTCAAAGTGCACAAATCTTCTTTGCACTATAATGCATCTATTAATCATTATGCTAGACGAAACTTAACAAGGGTGGCAATAATTGTTCTTGCTGCATTATGTGAAGATAGTGAAAAAAATTAACATCATGCGCCTAACAGATGTATTCTTGAAATACTGTGGTCCAACCTTTTATCATGGAATTAATTCAAGATGTGTTTATTTAGCAACTGTTATTGCGAAGGGAGCACATAATTTTCAACATATTTGTTTTTTTCTTTCTTTTGGTGACTGGAAATACTTGAGGGAAGTACCATACTAAACTATACCTGAATAGATCGTAGACATGGAAGATGTAGAGCTAAGAATAAATTTGTGCCAAGAAAATAACTGACCAACACAGACCTTTTTGGTGACTGGATACTGGAGGGAAGTAGCAAACTAAACCATACCTTAATTTCAGACTCTACCATATCTCCAATCAGAACAATCTCTTCAGGTCCATCATCATCTTCAGATCCATCATCATCGTCAGATCTATCATCATCTTCAGATTCATCATCATCTTCTAGTGTCGGGAGACCAATGTGTTCAGATCCATAACTTTCTGACGTCAACTCGTCAGAGCCACTATCAGACCATTCATCTTGTCCTGTCTCTTCATCATAAATATCATATTCTTCGGTCCCCGCATTGGAAGCAACTCGTATTACTGATGCAATCTTTTTCATTGGCAATGACATTTTCTTCATATCTTGACTGCTTGACCAGGGAAAACAACATTTATGTAAGACTCCTTCAACGTGCTCACACACCCCATCAAAATTCCCTGCAATGTCATACATCGGTCCGTCAGCAGAATCACCAAGAAAATCAGAAGCACGTCTAACACAAAACATAACCTCCATACCATCGCAAGGAAAAAATAAAATTAGAATCCCTGATTTGGTATCTTCCATTTCAATTTTAGTAAATGTTCCATGCAAAGTGTTCTCGACGTCAGAGAGGCAATCAGCTTCTGAGTGGATTAACATTGTTGGCTCCGGAACAGAATCCTGTGAAGTTGTCAGTCAAAGTCAGATGAGTCGCATCTGATTATATGAGAACAAGTTAGTCAAACGAATGAGAGCTCCTTACCATTCCAATGGCCCGGCATTTCCTTCTGAGGTTACAAGAGAACCTAGTCAACCCTTGATAACCCATACATGAAAAACTGACACACGCCCACTCAAATCCTCCTTGTTTACCCTAACAATAAATTTTTAGAAAAGCACAAATGTGAGAATGCTTCTCGTAATATATCGGTGGGGTTGGTACCAAAAAAACTGCATGATAATGAGAGTTACAAAACAGTAACACTGATCAATATGAAAACATGTTACACTTAGCTAAATGACAGGAGAGGTGTTACTAGTTGGTTCTAATAATGCTTATCAACACAAATTGTGCTCAAGGACTGGATAGTGGACATGTTCTTAGGTAGTTAGAATTATTCTAGTCAACCAGTTGTGGTAAATCATAGGCATCCTTTTCAACACAAATTTTTTTCTGCTTTTGTTGCAGCACAAATTGCTCTAATTTCAGAACACGAATTCACGTAGCTGACATACTGCAAAACAAGAGCTGCTTTCAGCTGAAGCTTGTTTTTTTGTTTGGAGGTGATCACGGGTAGGAAGCAGAAACATGGGATCTCAAATGTAACAGAGTGTGCTAAGAATATACAGGAATACCTTTGTGGGATTTATCCGGGTGAAACCCTCAGCAATAATAAGCTTTATCCACTGCGGGTTCTTCTTTAAATCCAGACACGGTTTGTCTCCAGGAGCTGGATTCTCTACATTAACAGCAGCTGGATCAAAACACATATCACTTCTTCCCGTCCAAGGCAGTAATGGCTCTGTACTCACCAGGCTTTTGTAGGTTCTTGTAGGAGTAGACATCTGTATCTACGGCAGGTACGCCGTCGTCGCCTCCTGGAGGTAGGGCATGTGGGGCTCTGAACAGCTCAGGGTAGAGATTTTTGGTGTTGAAGAAGATTTTGGGGTTGTCGATGTGCTCATCATCAGGGACCGCGAGACCACGTCCCTCGTCGACAACAGATGCACACGAAAGCACAGGGAGCAGTTCCTTTGGGTGGTGACCGCTGGCTCGGAATTCTGCGTCGAGGGCCTCTTCTTCCCCAAGATGCGGTTCCTCGACATCGTCACCGGCTACAGGCGCCGCCGGCCGTGACGGGCCACCCGCGCCCCTCCCCGTCGTCGGTGTCAGGTACTTAAGCGCCTGGTATAGGATGCCCAACTTCATCGCGCTCGCACTCTAGGGCCCGCGCCGCGCCGCGTCGCTTCGCCGATTCGCGGGAGTGCTGCGTGCGGTGCGGCTGGTTTGCGCGAGCGTTTGGAACGAAGCCGACGGCAACAGCCCGTGCTGTTTATCGATCTTCGTTAGGAAAGCGATAAACTCATCTCGATTCGAAAACAGAGAAGAACCAAAGAAGGAAAGTGATAAATCCTTGGCTGGAATCAATCAACTCCGGGCCGAGGCGGAGCTCTACGCCAAGCAGGAGGCCGAGGGGCTGGCCACCATGGGCCAGCCACAGAGCGCATACCTCTCCGCCATGCTCGGCGCGCTCGGCGGCAGCTACCTACCTCATGATCAGCTCCGGGGTGTACCCATCAGGAGATGGCGTCGGCATTGGTGGCCACTGGCCAGCCACAGAGCGCATACCTCTAGTCTCCGCCATGCTCCGCGCGCTCCTTAACAATGATACTAACTATGGCACAACACTAATTCTCCTTTTTCTCACATAACACAGGAATTTGACACAACACTAATTTTGCAGTGAAAGACCTTAACAATGATACTAATAATTTAATTTACAGGTAATTATCAGTTCATTAATTTAATCACAAAAATGTTATAAAACCTTAAATTAATAGCCGAAATAAAACACACAGAAAAACAAACTTGAACGAAGTGGCATGAAATGCACAGCTCATAAGGGCACCCACAATGCTACAGACAGCTGCTGTCTGCAAGTGTCTTGATTATCGTATACAGACAGCAAAATAGACAATTTATATAATGCATTGTCTGTTTGGTTGTCTGTAATTTATTAATAGACATATGAATGGCGGTAATCATGTGCAAATTTGATCTTTGTATACCATTGTGTGACTTGTTTGAGAGGACACGTAATTTTCCTATAGTTTGAACTGAATATGATTTAAAGGACTAAAATGTGATTTTGTATTTTATATTACGCCCTTCTTACTTACTTTTAGGTCTACTTTTCAAAACTATCTTTGAAATGATTTTGTTTGCAAAATGGCAAGGGCTCTATCAGAAAAAAGTAACAATCCTTATCCATCATCTATCTCCATCCAACTGAATCCCAACTACCGTGGCACATGCGCACTCAAAGCGGCGATTGATGCAAGGTCGATCTTGCACTCAGCCATGCGGAGAGGATGTTGAGTTCAAGCTTACACGGCGCAGCAGGCAGGCAGCAAGGAGGGGCTCGAGCCCCTGCCGGGTGGTCAACCTCGAGCTTGAGACTAGTGGAGGGCGGGAGAAGAAAAGCACCAGATGGGTTCAGTGCTGCGCGGCAAGCGGCGAGGAACTTGAGCTTGTGCTGGGCGGCGTGCGAGCGAGGGAAGCTCGAGCTCGCGACCATGCTAGGCGGCGGCGGTAGGTCGATGGCAAGCGCTCTTTCTGTAATTTGTTTTTGCTGCTCTGTTTCTTGATTTTGTTTGGCATCAATGGAGGATTTGCTTCCCGCCATCACATGATTTCTCTGCTAAGTGAGCGCGCGTTGCAGCGGATCCCGCCGAGCGGTCGTCTCCCGGCAACGACTGGTACAACGCGCTTCACGCCGTCGCCTCGCTCTCGGAGCACGAGCCGGTGCCGTCGCTTCATGAGGCGACGACGGAGCCGTCTCCTCCCCAAGAAAGGTGTTTTCTGCAAATAGTCCATCATACAGACGGCACATACCGCCGCGTTGTGGGTGCCCTAAGCAAAATAAATGGCCGGAAGGAAGACAAACTGACCCAAAACATACTAGGGGATCCCAAGATTCCCAACATACTATCCCAGCAAACAAAAGAAGACTGCGTTCAGAACGGAACATTAATTCCCTAGCGTGGAGCCCAGCAAAACCCATCAGGCCCGATGCATCTAGATCGTCGATTATCATCAAGCAGCTAAGGTGAAAGGGTGCCGATATACAGAAATCCTAACCCTAAAATCATTCTCTTTCCCCAAATCATTTCCTTTCCCCATCTCTCAAGCAAAACGGTCCGACAATGAGGATGATGTACCGATGGAGAGCACGACTGCGCATGCAGCTTACTCGACGGCAACGACTATACGGCGCCCACAAGTTGTCTCAAAGCGAAGAGGTGGCTTCAAAGCTTTAAGCGGCGGCAATACACAATGGAGGCGGGGACACCAGAGCACGACACACGACGTCTGGTGACCATTTCAACTTGAGCAACAGGAATGTGACATGATTTCACTGCCTACCTTTCTATTTGGGTTGTTAATGTTGGGGATTGTAGTGCTAGGATCGAAATTGGTTTTTCCTGGTGTATCCTCCTAGATCTTGATTTGTAACTCTTATTTTGCCCTTTGTCTTGCCTAATTTTAGTCTGTTTCTAACAATAAACATACATTAGTAATGTAGACCAGTAGAAAACAATCTCGAATCCTGCTTTAAAACATGAAGTCAACAACAACTCAATCGACTAAGAGCAAGCCCATCACGAGGCGATACGCCAACTGGTGTCAGGTTTTGCAGAAAAAAGTGAGGAGAAAGAAGGGTGGTTGTCGCTCGCAGCTCAGCCGGTCGATTTCTGACCCCGCTCTCCTCTCAATCTCTTGCTGCCAGCATCAAGCAGTGGACAGTGAATAAAAAATGGATTTTGAAGTACGGTGAGGAGCCAAGCGTTGGGAGCATGGGCTGCAGGCTTGTCTGATTCTGAGGTGAGACCGGCGCGCATTGGCCTTGCTCTAAGGGCTGAAAATCTCTAGCTAACAACTCATATCAAACTTTATTATATAGTAGAGATGTCAAAACCAGTCATAAAATCTGCTTGTGCGGCGAACATCTAAACTTTATGAGCCAGGTTTTAATACACTATCAGTTGTATGTGCACATGGTGTTGTGGGCACCGCATAATAAAAGCTTAACTGAAATTTATCAGAGCATCCGCTTGGGATTCTGCTGTCCTGCACGGCTACATTTTTGCGGGGGCGTGGGTGGCGCTCGCGACTTGGGAATCCTACTGGCGTATACTACCAGTACTTCTCTGCGCCTCAAGGAAAAAAAAAGTACTTCTACCGGCTACTCAGAGGGACATGAAAGAACTCTTTTCTCCTTCCATCCGAGGTGCCGTCCAGAATTTGGCAAAGATCTAGCAAAACTTTTAGCAAAAACTTCGTTGTCTGATCCGGGAGTTGACCAGTATTTGTCCAGAGAATCTCCCACGGTTCTATTTCGATGTGGTTGTGAATATGTCAAACAGTCTGGATGTATCAAGTTCAAACTATTAAGCTAAACATTTAAAAAAGAATTATCAAGTTAAGAGTAAAAAATAAAGATAAGAGACTAGAAAATAAAAAAAAATACTAACTCGCAATTCTAATTAAAATATATATAGAGAGAATGAAATAGAAGGAATCGAAGAGATAAGTCACGGTGCAGATGCATTATGTGCAAAACAAGGAGTCGATTTATCACAAATATTTTCTTCCAATCTCTAGTTGACGACTCTGATCACCTTAATTATGCAATTGAGATGTCAAAACTAGTCGTAGAACCTGCTTGGGCAGTGAACATCTAAACTTTATGAGCCAAGTTTTAACACACTATCTGTTGTATGTGCATAGGGTGTTGTGGGCACGACATAATAGAAGCTTAAATGGAATTTACATTTTGCATGTTCGAGGGGATGCACTTGGAGATACAGGTTATCACCTGGTTAGCTCATATGAGCTAGATTGTTAATTCAGTTCAGAGCTAATTTATATATTTTACCCAATATGGTCGCAGTCAAAATCTACTAACTTTAGCATAAGAATTAAACTTTGTGAGCGAAGTTTGAATATGGCACAAACACTTTCTGTTGTATTTACATGAGGTGTTCTGGTCGCCACGTAGAAGCTAAAATTGAATTTTAGAGTCCACCCTAATGTAACATTATATATGGTAACCTCAAGATATTAGCAAAACTAAATACTCCCTCCGTTTCTCAAAGTAAGGTTTCCTAGCATTCGAATTTTTCCCCATAATCTAAGGATTCCTGGCCGTCCGTGGGGTCCACCACGACGTCGTTTAGCTCACAATCCCGTCGCGGACCCACCTTATCGTTCTTTGCTCCCGCAGGCCACCACGAGCTGCAGTTCTCACGCTCCTCTCCATGGATCCTCCTTCAGATCCAGCAAGGATGAACGAGGGAGGCGGCGGGCAGGACGGCGCTAGGGGCGGTGGATCGGAGCTCGCCGGCGCGGGAGCAGGAGGCGGTCGGGCTCCACTACGCGAGAGCGGGAGGCGGACGAGGTCCATGGTGCAAGAACGGGAGCCCGCAGCGAGGTCGCCACCCCTCTCCTCCTCCCCGTTCCACAGGCTGCCCGCCCCCTGTCGCAATGGATCTTCTCCTCCTTCCGCGCGACTGCGACACGGCGGCGAGGGGCTCCTTCTGCGCGACGGCGACGACGTGCTCCTTCCGCGTGACGGCGACGCGACAGCGAGGTGCTCCATCCGCGGTTGACGACTACGCCATCCTCCCCTGCCATCCGCCAAGGGAAGCTCTGGCGGTGGTACCGAGGCTCATCCCCATCCCGCTTCGATTCATTAACTGGCACACGGTTTCCTACTTTTTTGAGGGCACATGCGTCTTTTCCCTGCTCTCCTATTATGAGATTTGAACCCCAGGAATCTTTACATTGAGGACTGGAGGGAGTAACAACAATAAACGGTCCGCTGCGCGAGGTCCTCGGCGATGGCTGTCTTGTGGATGCCCGACGTGCCCACGAGCACGTCTTGTTCTTGGTCTTGCGGCAGAGGATGCAGACGACGTGGTCGATCTCATCATCATGGCCAATCACCGGGTCCATCTTGCCGACCGAGGCGGTCATATCCCAGCCGTAGTTGAGGACCAATTACGAATACCAGTACAGCTAGGCATCGTCTTGTCTGCGTTGACGGTGTGGGAAGGATTTGGGTTCGCTCGGCCCGAGCAAATCCAATTGATGGAACTCCATTTGATTGTCAAATCTTGTGCAGTGTGTGTGATATACACGTGTTCTTTTTTTCCTTTACATAATCAAACATTTGCGTGGACATGTGTCCGTATGGTGTGCATGTTGCACTTGCGTGTGGCATGTGCGTGCGTGTTCATGTATTTGTATTACGGGTGGTGTGTGTATCCCATCAAAGACATAAGTCACGGTGTGGATGCTTTATATGCAAAACAAAGAGTCGATTTGTCACAATTATTTTCTTCCAATCTCTAGACGAGAGCAATTTTCAATAACCTATCGAACCGATGAAACCGGGCCTCACCTGTTTTGTTAGGAACCGGTGGAAAACCGGCAAACTCGTTTGAAATTCAAAACCAAAAAGTCAATGGAATCAGACCGGACAGTTTTGCCGGTATATGAGGAAGCCGGATCGAAAACCCTGGACGAGAGTAATGGATATGTTTTGCATATATGTAGCATGAAATAAATGTTGAGTTGAGCTGTGAATCCATTGCGCGTGAGAAAAGAATCCAACGTGGCTTCATATTATTTCTTGTAAAATAATCTATGCTCGGAAATTGGCGTCGTCATATTAAATTTGTTAACATCTTTTGGCAAATCATTACATTTTTATAATAGCCGTGATTCAATTAAAATTTTGTGAGTGCACGTTTCATAAACACATAATTACATTAAACAGAGTTTTCAGGTAACACATATTTGGTCTATCTGGGCCGGTGATCGGTCCCATTTTGCAGATCAACGGAACCTAAATGGACCAAGTAGTTGAAGGTGTTGTTGGGAATCCCCACTCGTGCATCTTTACATGGAACCACAGAGAGACTAGTGCGTAGATTGCAATAATAAGTTGCTGGATTCACAACTCACAAGTACAGTACTCCTTAAGACGACCCAACCAAACAGATCCGCAGTGTTGGCTACACTGGTAGAGCCGCGCATGATCGGCACATGCGCTGCTGCAGGTTTGGGTGGTCCGTGTGGCACGAGAACTAGCTAGGCTACACGCCCACACACACTGACACACGCACCAAACGCCGTTTGTGTGCAACACACACGCAACAATTGTTGCTTTGTGGCAAAGCATGCTCGATACCCAACAGTTTTGGCAAGCCATTATCCCAATCTAAAAGCTCAAGACAGGTCATCGTAACTTGTCTATTGCGGCTACTCCTATTTCTTACCGGCGAGCAAGCGAGCGGGGGCTGGGATGTGTGAGGGCGGCATGACAGGAGGGCGTGAGCGGTCACACTCCATTGCCTGGCGAGGGTAATTTCGTCCAAAAAAGCGACAACGGTTTTGTGTCATTTAAGGAAAGCCCATGGTCATAGGCGATGGCGGTGACACCAGAAGATAAAATTGAATTGAAGAGTCCACCCTAAGATAACATTATATATGATAACATCAAGATATTAACAAAACTAAATAACAACAATAAACAATCCATTGGATGAGGCCCTCGGTGATGGCCGTATTGCCAACATCCGGCGCGTCCACGAGCATGGCGTTGTTCTTGGTCTCGTGGCAGAGGGTGCGGATGACATGGTCAATCTCGTCGTCGTGGTCGATCACCGAGTCCATCTTGCCGACCGAGGTGGTCATGTCCCAGTCGTACGTTTCCAGAGCTGGCGGGTTTGTTTGAGCGGCTGGCCATTAGGGGACCTGGTGCCACAGGCGCCTAGTCGTGTCTTCCATTCGGCGGCGGAGTTCCTCAAGATTTAGGCGTGGGTCAGGCATGAGTGACGGTGGCAACAGGAGTTGAGGACGAACTACGAATACAGGTACAACTAGGCGTCGTCGCGTCTGCGTTGACGACGCTGGAAGGATTTGGGTTCGCTCAGCCTGAGTCGATCAGCGCAGGGACTCCCACCTCACAGTTCACCGCGCAGGCGTTGCAAAACCTCTCCATCATGCCGTCCAACGAGCCACACCTTTCTTCTTCTCCTCCTCTCTACTTCGGTCGACGCCTCGCTTTGCCTCGACCATTAAAAGAAGCTTTGTTGCTGGTGGCAAAGCAAGTCGATCCCAAATAGTTTAGGCTTGGCCATTAAAAGCAGCATTGTTGCTTTGTGGCAAAGCAAGCTCGATACCCAACAGTTTTGGAAAGCCATTATCACCTAAAAGCTCAAGATAGGTCATCGTAACTTTTCTATTGCGACTACTCCTATTTCTTACCGGCGAGCAAGCGAGCGGAGGCTGGGATGTGCGAGGGCGGCGTGACAGGAGGGTGTGAGCGGTCACACTCCATTGCCTGGCGAGGGTAATTTCGTCCAAAAAAGCAACACCGGTTTTGTGTCATTTAAGGAAAGGCCATGGTTATAGGCGATGGCGGTGACACCAGAAGCTAAAATTGAATTGAAGAGTCCACCCTAATATAACATTATATATGGTAACATCAAGATATTAACAAAACTAAATAACAACAATAAACGATCCACTGGACGAGGACCTCGGCGATGGCTGTATTGCCGACATCCGGCGGTCCACGAGCATGGCGTTGTTCTTGGTCTTGTGGCAGAGGGTGCAGACGACATGGTCGATCTCGTCGTCACGGTCGATCACCGAGTCCATCTTGCCGACCGAGGTGGTCATGTCCCAGTCGTACGTTTCCAGAGCTGGCGGGTTTGTTTGAGCGGCTGGCAACAGGAGTTGAGGACGAACTACGAGTACAAATATGGCTAGGCATCGTCGTGTCTGCGTTGATGACTCTGGAAGGATTTGGGTTCGCTCGCCCGAGCAAATCCAATTGATGGAGCTCAATCTGATTGTCAAATCTTGTGCAGTGTGTGTGATATACATGTGTTCTTTTTTTTCTTTACCTGAAGATTGCGTGGACATGTGTCCGTATGGTGTGCAATGTTGCACTTGCGTGTGTATCGCATTGTGCGTGTTCGTATATTTATATTACGGGTGGGGTGTGTATCCCATCGAATAGATAAGTCACGGTGTGGATGCGTTATATGCAAAACAAGGAGTCGATTTGTCACAATTATTTTCTTCCAACTCTAGACGAGAGCAATTTTCAATAACCTATTGAGCCGATGAAACCGGACCTCACCGGTTTTTCCAGAAACCGGCCAAACTCGTTTGAAATTGAAAATCGAAAAAAAAAATAGAATCAGACCGGACCGGTTTTGCCGGTATATGAGGAAGCCAGATCGAAAACCATGAACAAGAGTAATGGATATGTTTTTGCGTATATGTAGCATGAAATAAATGTTGAGTTGAGCTGTGAATCCGTTGCGCGTGAGAAAAGAATCCAACGCGGCTTCATATAATCACCCTGTTCGGCAGGCTGCAGCTGCGGCTGCAGAAAAATAACTGCGACACTGTAGCTGCTGCTGCAACCTGCAAACACTGTAGCTGCTGCTGAAGAAATAACTGCGAACACTGTAGCTGCTGCAAAACAGCGAAGCGAACAGGGTGTTAATTTCTTGTAAAATAATCTATGCTCGGAAATTGGTGTCGTCATATTAAATTTGTTGACATCTTTTGACAAATCATTACATTTTTGTAATAGCCGTGATTCAATTAAAATTTGTGACTGCACATTGCATAAACACATTACATTAAACGAAGTTTTCGGGTAACCACATATTTGGTCTATCTGGGCCCGTGATCGGTCCACTTTGCAGATCAACGGAACCTAAATGGACCAAGGAGTTGAAGGTGCTGTTGGGAATCCACTTGTGCATCATTACATGGAACCAGAGAGAGACTAGTGCGTAGAGTGTGCAATAATAAGTTTGTGTGCAACACACTCGCCGGTGCACAGGCTACACGCCCCCCACACACACGCACCAATCGCCGCTTGTGTGCAACACACACGCACCAATGCGCTTCCGCCTTCACATGGCTCGGCGTTCGTCTGCGTCAGTGAGCGACGGCCGCGTCCGGGTCTCGCGCCGGCACCGAGCGCGAAAGCAAAACCTCTCCCTCCCTATCCCTTTCCGGATCCTTTGGCCAAGCGCAGCAGTAAAGCAACGCTACGTGTTGCCTTTGGACAAAACGGGGCAAGCCTCGTCTACTTGCTCCAGCAGGAAGGAATTCTTCCCCTCGATGCGGTTCCTCGACATCGTCACCGGCTACAGGCGCCGGCCGTGACGGGCCACCCGCGCCCCTCCCCTTCGTCGGTGTCAGGTACTTAAGCGCCTGGTATATGATGCCCAACTTCATCATCGCGCTCGCGGGCGCGTCGCTTCGCCAATTCGCGGGGTGCAGCGTGCGGGCGCCGTATGGTTGATTTAACAGCTGGTTCGCGCCAGTGTTCGCCTGTTCGGAACGAAGCTGACGGCAACAGGCCGTGCTGTTTCCTCAACCATGCTGCCATACTGGCCCGACCCACTCAGCGACACAAGGCCCAGCAGCGCCCCATGCCGAGATCAAACCAGTTCGCCGTTATCCCCTTCTCGGCGGGCGCTTTCCCTGGTCACGAAGCGCGAGCAGAACTGCTCAGCGACATGATCGGTACCTGCCGCTGCTGGAGGTTTGGTTGGTTCGTGCGGCACGAGAAGAACAACTCGCACCACGCTGCATGCCACCGCGCGCGGCATGCCGGTGCAGAGGCTGGCCAGAGCCGCCAGACACGCCTACACACACCCCGGGCCGTAGCGGCTCGCCGTTTCCGTGCAACACACACGCAATAATGCGCGTCCGCCTTCACGTGACTCAGCAGCCTGCAGCAGCGCTCGTCTCGATCGTGTCAGCGATGAGTGACAGCCGCGTCCGTTGGCGCGTGCCGGCGCCGAGCGCGAAAGCAAAACCCCTTCTCCCTTCCTTTCCGGATACTTTCGCCAAGCGCAGGGGTAAAGCAAATGCTACGCGCTGCCTTTGGACAAAACTGGGCAAGCCTCGTCCACAGGCTCCAGCAGGAACCAGACGCACAGGTCCAAAATACCGCAATGCGAAAGTACCACCAGTCCTCGTCGTTGCCCGTCATCAATGAGGTGAGCGAGCATCCAATGTGCACAGCTTTTTCTTTTTGAACGAATAATGTGGAGTAGTAGTACTGTAGTAGTACACAGCCATAAAGTAAGTAATTTACGGCGTGGAAATGCAGTATGAAAATCACAAGGAAACGGTAACCACTCCCCGTCAAAAATGCCGAGATCAAGGTGTAGCAACGTGGAGCTTGAGCTGTTGAATCGAGCACAAGAGTAGTACACGCAATAACGGCCGGAAACGAAAAGAGCCCCTTGTGCCCTTCTTTTCCCTGCGTGTTGAGCGGGAGCCTCGATACGTACGGGAAGTTAGGAACGGACGCGGGTTCCTCGATCTTCCGTTAGGAAAGCGATAGTAAAATCCATCTCAATTCAAAATCAAAAAAGAACAAAAGAAGGAAAGGGATAAACCCTTGGCTGGACTCCATCAACTCTAGGTTACCATCTTTGCGGAGCGTCCTACCGGCCAGGGACACCACGACGGACGGCCACAGATCTCCCGGTTCCTACCTAACACGGCTCCCACCGTCCGATCGACAAGAGATCAACACAAGCACGCCCAGGGCTCCTCTGCCTCCGTACGGCTCGAATCACAACAGCTTCGTTGCAGCTTCGATCCCCTTCCCTTCCTTTCCCCTGCCTATATAGAGTCACGCCGCGTGCGGTGTCTTCCTCTTCCCCATCGCCGATCCCACGAGAGAGACGCCGCCGTCGTAGATCCAATCCAACCCAACCCAACCCAACCAAACCCAACCCCGTGAGAGCAACACCACCACCCATCTCGAGTTCATCAGATCCGGCGAGTGCAAGCAAGCGCCATGGCGAGCTTCAAGGTCGCGGACGCCTCCGAGTACCTCGCCATCACGGGATGGGGGATCGATGACGTGAAGCTCGCGAAGAAGGCGTGGGTGTGGGTCGGACAGCAGTGCAAGAAGTTCGACATCACGCCGGTGAACTATGAATTTGAAGTGCACGCGATGAGCTCCGAGAAGCTTCCGTTCATCCTCCCCGCCGTGTTCACCATCGGGCCCAAGGTAAGCGACGACAAGGCCCCGCTCCTCCTCTACGCCAAGCTCATCGCCCCCCACGACAAGCAGAGCAGTCACGTCCGCGAGCTCGTCAAGGGCGTCATCGAGGGCGAGACCCGCGTGCTCGCCGCCTCCATGACCATGGAGGAGATCTTCCAGGGAACCAAGTCCTTCAAGCAGGCGGTCTTCGAGAACGTGCAGCTCGAGCTCAACCAGTTCGGCCTCTACATCTACAACGCCAACGTCAAGCAGCTCGTCGACGTCCCCGGCCAAGAGTACTTCTCCTACCTCGGGCAGAAGACGCAGCAGGGCGCCATGAACCAGGCCAAGGTGGACGTGGCCGAGGCGCGGATGAAGGGCGCCGTCGGCGCCAAGGAGAGGGAGGGCATCACGCTGCAGAAGGCGGCCGAGGTCGACTCCCAGACCAAGGTGTTCCGCGTGCGCCAGGAGGCCATCGGGATCAAGGAGCAGTCCAAGGTGGAGGCCGAGGTCAAGGTGTTCGAGAACGAGCGGGAGGCGGTGGTCGCCGCGGCCAAGGCCGAGCTCGCCACCAAGAAGGCCGCATGGGACAGGCAGACCAAGGTGGCGGAGATCGAGGCGTCCAAGGCCGTCGCCCTCCGCGAGGCCGAGCTCCAGATGGAGGTCGAGATCAAGAACGCGCTGCGCCTCACCGAGAAGCTCAAGGCCGAGCAGCTCACCAAGGCTACGGTTCAGTATGAGACGCAGGTTCGACTACAAAATTGTGTCCTGCATTTGCATCTCCATCCATGCGTTTTCATGTGTTTGTCAGTTGTTTCGGTTTGGATCGGAATTCGTTGTGATCGCTACTCTGTTATCTGAATTGTAGTATAATCCATGCGTACATTCGATTTTTCAAGTGATTTTGAGTTGATTCGTTCTGGATTGGAATTCGTTTTGATCCCCAATTTGTTGTGCCTGAAAAATCGCAGGTGCAAGACTCGAACGCCGCGCTGTACAACAGGCAGAAGGCGGCGGAGGCGAAGCTGTACGAGCAGGTGCGGGCGGCGGACGCGCGCAAGGCGCAGGCCGAGGCGCAGTTCTACGAGCAGAAGCTGGCCGAGGACGCCAAGCTCTACGCCAAGCAGAAGGAGGCGGAGTCGCTGTCGCTGGTGGGCAAGGCCAAGGCGGAGTACGTGTCGTCCATGCTCCAGGCCGTGGGCGGCAACTACCACGCGCTGCGCGACTACATGATGATCGACGGCGGCGTCTACCAGGAGATGGCACGCATCAACGCCGGCGCGGTGAACGGCATGCAGCCCAAGATCAGCATCTGGACCAACGGCGCGGACGGCGGCGCGTCATCGAGCGGCGACGCCGGCGGCGCGATGCAGGGTGTGGCCGGCGTGTACAAGATGCTGCCGCCGCTGCTGTCCACGGTGCACGAGCAGACCGGCATGCTCCCGCCGGCGTGGATGGGGTCCCTGCCCAAGGACGAGGCCAAGGCCAAGTGAGCTGATCGTTGCCGAGCTGTTTCTAGTACTAGTCGCTATTGGTGTCCGTAGATCGATGTCGTACTCGTATCAGGCTTTGTTATCTTTTATCGTCTCAAGGAACTGTTTAATTCTGCTTGTCAGCTCATCAAGGCTTGAACAAGTTTTAGTGTTAAGTCACCGCACCTGGTTAATCTATTATTCAGTTCGTGCATATCGCATGATCTTACATTTGATTCTACCTGCAATGCTATGGTTTGCGTAGATTATCGCATGTTTGTGGCAATGCGGCACTCGCCAGTGCTTTTCCGGTTCCCCCCTTGTTGTTCCAGTCCGCCTCCGCGCAACGCACGCCGCCGTCTCCTCGCGCCCGCATCGCCGCACGCCGGCCTCGCGGGTTGCTACACGTGTCATTCCCGCGACTGCAGTCTCGGCATTTTTTTCGCCCTGTTGACCGCACGGGACCATCCGTGCACTTTTGCCTACTCTTGCTGAACGAAAAAAAAAAAGCAGTAGTATAAGAGGTAAATATACATCTACTAAAAAGGTAAAAAACATCCCAGCATTAAAGCTTTTATTTGTGGTTTTGCAAAGGAGCATTACAGCCAATGACACTGAAAATGAGCAGGCCCTTGTGACACAACCGTAGATTTACTCCGTTTATTACCTTTTTGCTGTTTTCGCAAGAACGAAGCTTCTCGGAAGCACACTGATTTCCCGTTTTGGCAAAGATGCCATGGGACACGGCACTGATGATAATCGATGGTAGTACAGGCCTATCGCGTATGGGCTCATCTTTTTCTCGCGTTCACGCCTGTTTCCTCGGCTACCTGTGTTGGTTCGTGTGGGTTTGGCGGCACGTGCTAGTGTTGTTGAGATGATCACAATGGCGTTTGCTGCGTGCATGATTAGTGTGGTGTGGGATTGGGGGGGCTCGGGTGTGGTGTGGGAGCACGCATTGCTAGTTTGCTAGCACAAGCGAGAACTAATGCTGTTTACGCATAACTGGTCCATGTGACGGGCTGGGTCATAAGTCATGAGTCATGGCGACGGGTTCAGGAGTATTACGCTTGTGTTGCGCATTTTGCCCCGCTTCATCTTGGCACGCGTTGTCGCCGCCGGCCGAGCGAGCCAAGGACACCTGCGTGTCGATCGCGCCAGGCCACTGCAACTTTTGCATGACGCTGTTCTGTTGCCATGGACGTAATGCTGGATAACGATTAGTTTGGTTCATCAAGCAGGACACATCGACATTCGGGTATGGAGTAGGCAAAGCCAATGAAGCGCTATATCACATGCATCGGCCGAACCTGAAATACTCCAGACGACGCAGAGACAGAGCAGGTACACGGAAGCTTACGGCAGGTCCGGAGGTCCATAAACGCGGTGTCGCGATTGACGAGGACGTCGCACGCTGAAGCTGAACTCATAAAATCCATCAGGAGTTCGAGACAAGCGCAGTCACGCTCCGATTCAAGCGCGACGACCCCATCTCAAAAAAAAAAAAAAAAAAAAAAAAAAAAAAAAAAGCGCGACGACCCGGAGGCTCCGTCGCAGAGCATTCGCCCCCGCAGCGCACAGTAGTTGATCGCGATGCGTCGTGGTGACGTACGGCGACAGTCGCGTCCTGTCCCGTCGACTCGCCAGCCAGCCAGCCAGCCAAGGATCGAGCGAGAAGGGTATATTAGGATTACTCGGGGTGTTTCGTGAACGGCACGTGCCAGGGAAGTGGCGATGCGACCGCGCCCGGACCTCGGCGCCGGCCGGTGAAGCGTGGAAAGCGGACCCTCGAATCGTGATGTACTACGTACTACTAGAACATTAGCGCATGCTGCGTGATTAGGGCATGCAGATAGCGTCTCGTGCATAAGCATTTAGCAGGCACACACCTTGCTACAAGAAATAGTGTTTGCGCTTGGTGATTGTGACGAGCTCGCTCATGAATCATGGCGCGGCTCGGAAGCAGGAGTATTATATTGCTTATGGCAAGTCCGGAGGCCAACAAATTACGCGGATGTTCGGCGTACGAGCAGGTAGTACCGTCCCGTAGTACTCGTTTTTTTTTGCCCGCGGCTGGCCGGAGCAGGCAGGTACCCGGCAGGCAGCCGGTGTGTAAATTCTGCAATACACTCTTTGTCCGCTGGGTTGATGGATCAAGGCCCAAGGGAATGCCTCGCTTCAACCCATTATGAAGCTAACATACCAATGAAAAGGAAGTGGTCAAGTGCAAGGGTGCCACTGGCCCACTAGCTGCACACAATCAAACCAAATCACCAGGCTACTAGTAATATAAGTACACTACGTAAACAATACAGAGTGGACAATCAACAATACTACGTAGAATCTCGCCATTCGTAACAACTTTCGGTCAGGCAAATCACCCAACAAACACTCACTCCGCAACAGCTTAAGTACACACAGATTAGTTCCTGCGCGTTTGCAGTTATTGAAATGATGTTCGCCAAATGATCTAGCCCTAGCGCAATATTCTCAAAGACCAAAGCAAATAAATTATCTTGATAAAGAAATGTGTAACAGAGCAATTTTTTTTTTTTTTTGCAAAAAGGGAATTTCAATTATTAACGATGAAGTATATTACATCCCCTAATTACAAAAATATCCCAATCAACGCCAACTTCATTGTGAATTGACTGATCTTAAAGGTAAACCATACAAATGTGTGTCCACTCGATTGATACATCATATGCATTTGTAACATTATTGCATTAGCATTGAGAATATTCATCATATAGCACCCACCTGTCAGCCTTCCATCACGGACTGGAGTGTGTTGTGGTTGTAGCATTTGGCAGGGAACACAATTAGCTCGACACTCTTTCATCGTCTTATGGCAATACTCTTCTTGACGTCCATCAGGCCGAGCAGCAATAACAGTTTTCGAAGTCATGACCGAATTTGCACTTACCAACAACGTAGAGGCCTAGTGATCCAAAGAGTGTAGTCAACAAGATCTGACAGAGCTTCTCAAGGGCCAAGGGGTGCCATCCCCACCCCCCCCCCCCCCCCCCCCCCCAGGCCCCCACCCCACCCCATGCACACAACTTTCAGATTTTCTTGAAGGAAAAGCTTGATTTTGCTACTTAATTGTTAAAATAGAGTAATGTTTTCTCGTTTTGTTCCCCCTCCATTCGGTGTGAAGCTCCGTCACTGCCCATCATGTTGTAACATCCATGGTTCCTCATATTGTATCTTGGCCTTTACGGTTGAACTGTATCGCAATCAGCGTTGGACATGTGCAACAATCAAGCTAGAGGTCCTCATCTCCCCATATATAGAGGCTAGTAATGAAATACTCAAATACAAGAAAAGGCACCACCATACACACAAAAAAAATCTATCTTACATTCCACAGCAAGGCCTTCATACTTAATTAGGATGCTATATATGTAGATTTCTTCAATAAAAGATACTAATAACTTTTTTGCTGGACCACTGAATTGTGACGATCACATTGTGTTAAAATCCTCCTGCTTATAGAAGGGAATAGCAGCAGGTTTTCTACCATTTCATTATAGCACGAGAAAAGCAGAATAAAATGAAACAGGTCTGAGGAATCAGGCAGCTTATGCTACCCAAGAAACCAAAACAAAGAAACATAATGGAAAAAATTAGATCTTCCTACTTATGATTAGGATGCCCATGCAAGGCAGGGTATTGATTTCATGAACAAAGAGAGGAATGTTTAAATTTCACTGACTGAACCATTGAATTGAGACGATTGAAACATTGTTTTGGTCATGAGCTGATGGCATCCTAACACTGTGCCCCCTCGGAGATTTCTCTTTGGAGTTTGTGCCCTCATTGTTGGAGCTCGTTTGAAAAGAAGGTGCTCAAGGGTGAATATGACGTAGTTAGTCGTGTCATATTCGGTCAGAATATGGTCTTCGAACCAGTATTCATTCAGAATATGGTCCTTGAACCAATAAGTTAAAATATGACACAGCTCGGCGGGCTGCAATCCTCATGTATTGCCGTGTTAGTCGTGTGACCATGCAAATATATAATTACAGTTGTCTCTATATTCAGTTCGCACCCTTGGTGATTATGCAGGCCATGTCTTCTGTACGACGGACCCGTGATCGGCCGTGTCCTGATCGTCGCTGGCGATCCGGGCGCACGCAACGCCGCCTCCAGAATGCGCTCCGCGGCAGCAGCGTCCAGCAGCTCTGACTGTCCGGGCAGCCGCACGACGTCGCCGTGGCAGGGCGCGACGCCGAGGCGGTCGAGGAGCACGCCCGCGATGAAGCGGAGGACGTCGAGGAGATCGAGCAGGAGGAGGAGGTTTCGCCGCAGCGGCAGCTCGTAGCTGTGATCGGAGCTGCAGAGACGGGTCACAGGCATCACGGCCACGGGCGGAACGACGATTCCTGAGCTGAGTACTGTGTATGTTGGGTTCGTGCGAGCGCTTCTTGCTGTAGGCGTTTCTCTTGTTTATAAATTGCGCTACGATATTTTGCAAGTCCGTTTGGTGGGTGCTACGGTTCTGTCTGGAGAGGGGGGGGGGGGGGTTGCGCGTTGGCAATCATTCAGATTATTGGAGAAGACGAATCACGAGTTGTAGCCATGCAGTTGGCGTGATGGTATTTTCGAAACGTAGCGTGCAGTCGCAGCAGCTTCTGGACCACGAACGTCGTTGTAGCGGCCAACATCAGTCAGGGTCCGCCGTGCCTTTATGGAACCAGACGTGTTGGGCCCAAGTCCAAATGGCGTAACTGGGTTGGATGCAAGCGAGACTTGCGGCCTTTCTCTGTAGGAAAAAGTCTTATTTGCCTCCCTCAACTCTTACAGGAGGTGCAACTTTTACCTCCAATTACAAAACCGGGTAGCCTGACTCCTTCAACTCCTTCTCTCACTTCAACTTACCTCCCTGAGCGGTTTTGTGAGTGGTTTTGTCCGACGTGGCATTGCGGGCCCCACACGTCAGATGCCACGTCATTCTTTTTCTTTTTTTTTTCTTTCTCTCCTCTTTCTCCCCGATGACACGTCGCCTTTTTCTCGCGCCGCCACCTCCACGCACCGCCCGCCCGCCGTGCCACGGCGCCACCCCTCCCTGCGCAGCCCGCTCGCAGTGCCGAGCCGCTGCCCCGCCCCCGGCCTACCCACAACATTGCCTCTCCCCGCGCAGCCCGTTCACAGGGTCACAGCAAGCACCGAGCCGCCCCGCCCAGCTCGCCCGCGGAGGAGACGGCGGCGGCAAGACGGCGCACCCTGACGGATCCAGCCTGCGTCCGCGGCGGGATCTAGAGGCGGAGCCGGCTCAGACGCGCGCGAGGTGTTCCCAGAACCAGCACAGCGCGCCGCCGACCTCGCGGCCTTGCACGGCGGTGGAGATTGTGCTGTTAGGCGAGATCGAGCGGCGCCTCCGCAAGCGCGGCATCACAGAGCCAGCCAGGGACCTCAAGACGCTGCAGCTCAAGGGCCTCCTTCACCACGCCCCTCCGCCGCCCAGGCAGACCGCCCGCGCGCCGCCGCCTATCGTCCTCATGAGCCCGTCCCACCGCGCACTGCAGCAGCCGCCGTCGCCGGCGCAGTTGATGCCCGCGCGGCGGCTCCACGTCGACGTCGACCGAGCGCGCCGCCCGCGGTCGCCGGACCCGTCCGCGTCGCCCGCGCGGAGCTTGGCGACCCCGGCAATGGAGGTGGCACGGGGCGAAGCGGCGTGGGGAGAGGCAACAGAGAAAGAGAAGAAGAGAGGAAAAAAAAAAAGAGAAAAGGAAAAAAAAATAACGTGGCATATGACATGTGGGACCCACAGTGCCACGTCGGACAATACCACTCTGAAAACCGCCTGAGGGAGGTAAATTGAAGTGAGAGAAGGAGTTGAAGGAGTCAGGTTACCCGGTTTTGTAATTGGAGGTAAAAGTTGCACCCCCTATAAGAGTTGAGGGAGGCAAATAGGACTTTTTCCTTCTCTGTAAGGCCTCAGCTATCCAGCATATGAGTTGGGCTTGGACTAGAAGTTTCCCCGTAAAGCCTCTTCTTTCTTCTTTTGGAGGTGGCCCGTTCGTTTTATATTCAGCTGGGCTTAGGTTGGGCTGCGGCTATTCGCACACGGAACTTCTTTTTGAGGCGCCGCCCTATATCTTTGTAGGAAAAAAATGGGCCTACGCCTCAAAAAAGACTTGAAACGTATTATTTTTAGATAAAAGAAAATTTTATTTCATCAGGCAAATGCCGTCTACTATTACAAAATTGAACTAGTCTACTCTATAGGCCAAATAGGACATCACCATACAAACGGCGTGTAAATAGTAAAAAATTTATGGCGTAACTTATTACTAAACTTTCACTCATGTTTGGCGAAGATGTCTATTATCACTGTTTCTAAAAGACCTGAAATGTACTAACTGCATCAAATCAAATATTTTTTTCCTGAAACACGCAAAAGAACTACGTGCCATGGAAGTCTTTCGCCCCAGTGACTATGCCTTCATTGTGGTATCTTGTAATTCCAACAGGCGATGGAACTTTTGGAGACTGCTCGGCAATGCGATATGTCTGGTATCAGCAAGATCTGCCGGTGGTTATAGGTAGATAAAGAGATCTGCGTGGTGAAAAAATATGCCACAAAGACCAAACGAAAACGAACGGGCGGTGTCAGGTCCATCGGCACAGTGCCGTCATTTCTTCAGAGTTTGTTAACCTTGGACTTCCAGTGTGGCAAGTAAAACTAGTGTTCTCTGCGCCTCAGGTCAAGGAAAAAAAATGACGCTGACCTGAAAAGAGAAGCAGTAACTTCTGAAAGCTGATTGCAACAACAGTTGCCTTCTCACAATATAGAGGTCATTGACTCAATCGTTTGAGACAACTGACAAAGGGCTTATGTGGACGCGCAAATGTGAATTGGATCACTCCGTTTCTATCTAAAAATTGCGTAGCTGATGGTTCAGGGACGGAGCAGCATCAAACCTCGTTGCACATGACCAAAACCAAGCGAGACATGATACGCACCAGGGCAGGACCAAACCTTGAAAACTACTTTCTTCTAAGAAATTGACATGATGACAGCGAGGTTTCCGAGCCGAACCCAAACTACAACACGGCGAACCAGCAGCAGCAGCAGCAGCAGCAGCGCGTGCCTGTGCTGGGGACCGAGCCAGATAGTGGCAGGGCCGCATGCATCCAAACAAGCGTGATTCACGGAGGCATTGGAGCAGCAAGGAATTGACCGATGCAGGCCCAGCCATGGCTCTGTCTTTGCACCGTTGCACGGTCCCCGGCGGTACGCGACGGTTCTGAAAACCTCGCCGTCCGAGCACCGTCGAGCAGCTCTGCTTCACAGGTTGTCCATTCATTTTCGTTCGGCACGGGCTGGTTTGCGTGGCCGTTCCCTTTTCGGGCTGGCTTGGCAGCAAAAAGTGCACGGGGTGGTCCCGTGCAGTCAACATGGCGAAAAAAATGCCGAGACTGCAGTCGTGGGAATGACACGCGTAGCAGCCCACGATGCCTGAGCGTGAGCGGAGTTGCGGCGCGGAGGCGAACTGGAACAAAAGGCCAAAAGCACTAGGCGAGTGGCCAGTTGCAGCAGCATTGCCTGTCACAAATTGTACTCCCTCTTCTTTTTGTTGTCCTTCAGACAAGAGATTTGATATTTGATTGCTAGTTTATTTTAGAGGTCTGAAACGACAACAAAAAAAAGAATGAAAGGAGTATGCGATAATCTACCATAGCATTGCAGGTAGAATCAAATGGAAGATGCGATATGCGCGAACTGAAATTATTTGATTAACCTTGTTCAAGCCTCGATGACGGACATTCACTAGCACTCGAAACATGGTGATGCAACCATCCATCGATCTACGGACACCAACTGAGACTAGTACTAGAAACCTGGACACGTGAAGACAGCTCGGCAACGAACACTGTTCACTTGGCCTTGGCCATGTCCTTGGGCAGGGACCCCATCCACGCCGGCGGGAGCATGCCCGTCTGCTCGTGCACCGTGGACAGCAGCGGCGGCAGCATCTTGTACACGCCGGCCACACCCTGCATCGCGCCGCCGGCCACACCCTGCATTGCAGCAGCTGTTTTGCAGCAGCTACAGTGTTCGCAGTTATTTCTTCAGCAGCAGCTACAGTGTTCGTAGTTATTTCTTCTGCAGCAGCTACATTAAAATTGCTGCTTCGCAGCGAAGAGAACAAGCTGAACTTGTGGATGAGCAGCGAGCACCTTTCGCGCGGTCGTCCGTCCCCTTTCGGGCTGTACTTTGATCTGCACAACAATGGCTGGCCTGGCAGCACAGAGTGCACAGGTGGTCCCGCGCGGTCAACAGGGCGAAAAGGATGGCGAGACCGCAGTTGCTGGAACGACACGTGCCGCGAGCCGCCAGGCCGGCGTGCGGCCATGCGGCGTATAGCTGGCCAGGTGGGCCGGGCTAAAAGGGTCGCTAACGGCCCGGTCCTTTTAGCCCGGTCCGAGCACGGCCCGGGCCCGGTGGTCAACGAGCCGTGCCGGCCCGCAGCCCATTACGGGCCGTGCTTCGGCCTGGGCGTAGGCCCGTCGGGCTGGTCCGAGCACGGCCCGTTTAGCGGTGGCCCGTTAGCCCGTTATTCGGGCCGTGCTAAATGGGCCGACACGGTCCGTTTAGCCCGTTTATATTTTTAAAAAATAAAAAACAGTGTAAAAATATTTTTTTATCCAGAGGGCCGGCCCGGCACGGCCCGGTCCGTTTAGCCCGTTTAAAACAGACCGTGCCGTGTTTGGGCTTGAAGTGAAGGCCCGTGTGCCGGCCCGGCCCGGTCCCTTTATTATAAGGGCCGTGCCGTGCCTCTTCCTCAGCGGCCCGAGCCCGGCCGGGCCCGTGCCGTGCCGGCCCGGCACGGCCCGTTGGCCACGACTACCAGGCGGGCGTGAGGGCCTCGCGTCGCGCGGAGTTGCGGCGCGGAGGCGACTCGAACAACAGACGATAATTGATAGGCTCAGCATTGCCACAAACTGTTGCAATATGCGAACCAAAAGGTCCTCTATTGTTGATAATATCTGCAATATGTTGATGATATCTGCAGCTTGACACGCCGGCTACGGGCTTCCTGCCGGCTGGGTACATGCTCCGTCTGCGACAACTCGCTGTAATAGGCTCGTACAATCGAGACGCGATAGGCTGGTACGATCCGTCATCAGTCGCGTGATACGATAACATGACCAGTGTGCTTCCGAGAAGCTTCGTTCTAGCGAAAACAGCAATACTACGGTGAGCAGCTACGGTTGTGTCACAAACGCTTGCTTTCATAGTACAGATTAACGACCAAATTCGAATCATGATCGCCCGTTCATTTTTCGTTCAGGAATATATATACGTAAATGAATGAACATGGCGCAGCCGTTGCGGAGCGGTTGGTTCGGCAGGGTGACCGGCTGGTTCGCGCGGCCGTCGTTCCCTTTCGGATGCGGCTGCAGCAAAAAAAAAAAAAAAAAGTGCGCACAGGTGGTCCCGCAGGGTGAAAGGAATGGCCGAGACCGCAGTTGCGGGAACGACGCGTGCAGCGACCGGTGAGGCCGGCGTGCGGCGATGCGGGCGCGAGGAGCCGGCGAGCGGCGCGGAGGCGGACTGGAACAACACAAGTCGAGTGGCCGATTCTGCTGATGATGCAGCGCTTTCAGTCAAGAA